>JAQSEB010000044.1:600000-801658 GCA_030063045.1 Pratylenchus scribneri
TTTGTCGTAATCTACACAAGGTCAAGATATGGTTTGCACCAAACCGTTTGTCGATAGGACCATTTTGAAGAGAGTTCTAAGTTTCTAAAGCCGCGTTTACCCACCTTATTTTCTAGTAATAATAACTAGCGCCTGCGGCGCTCTCTTGCCTTGAGATCACTTTGGCTTATTCATTTTTAGAATCCCTGCGGGATTTCACTGTCTCTAGGTAATTTTGGGGTCATTTTATAGCTTAATCCGGCTTAATCCCTCTTTATCCACATTAATCCCCCTTTATCCGGCTTAATCCCAAGCACTCCCAAGCCTGTTATTTCCATCTTCGCCCCTTCGGGGCTCAGGGGGTTGCCTTCGGCCCCTTTCCCCACCTTAATCACATCATTTTTCCCCTTAATCCCTCTTTATCCTCATTAATCCCCCTTTATCCGGCTTAATCCCACGCACTCCCAAGCCTGCTATTTCCATCTTCGCCCCTTCGGGGCTCAGGGGGTGGCATTCGGCCCCCTTCCCAGCCTTAATCCCATCATTTTGACCCTTAATCCCTCTTTATCCTCCTTAATCCCCTTTATCCGGCTTAATCCCACGCACTCCCAAATCTGCTATTTCCATCTTCGCCCCTTCGGGGCTCAGGGAGTGGCCTTCGGCCCCTTTCCCCGTCTTTATCCCACCATTTTGACACCTTAATCCCATCACTTTGACCCTTAATCCCTCTTTATCCACCTTAATCCCCCTATATCCGGCTATATCCCGCGCACCTACCGGGCCTCCGGCCCAGCCCACGTGCCTTCGGCACGTTTCCCTTTCACTTCCGATCAATTTCCCACCTTAATCCTTCATTTGGATCATTAATCCCTCTTAATCCCCCTTAATCTGGCTTTATCTCGCTCACCTTTTGGTTTCGTTCAAAATGGATATGATATTCGTGATCCCCGACCCAAATTACCCCATATACGACTATTTTTGTGAAAATTTTGAAAAAACCGCTCCGCGGTTTAAACCGCGGTAACTCGCGCACCGCTTCGCGGATCTCGAAAAAATTTTCATATTCGGGATCACCGACCTCGATTACCCATACCCCAGTGTTTATCTCGAAAAAAATTTTTTGAAAAGGGCTTGGTCCCCCCTTTGGGTCTCAAAAAAACCGTTTTCCGCGCGGAGCTCCGCGCGGAGTGGATTTGGAAACTTCTCTATAGTTTTAGCCAAATCTACACAAGGTCAAGATATGGTTTGCACCAAACCGCTTGTCGATTGGACCATTTACCGCAGAGTTATTGAATTGAAAAGCCGTATCTACCCACTTTATTTTCTAGTAATAATAATATATTCTCATTATACTTTTTTGCGCTATTAGGATAGTTTATTGGCAGTATTATTTTTAATAACGAATTCTCTCATGTAAATTACCGAGAAAGGATGAAACAGCGAAGATATTTTATTCTTTTATTTTTTATCACGATAATTTCCTTTTCTACTCTTTGAAATTATGATTATTAGAAGTGGCCGCTTTAGCATTTAAATTTTGGCCAACTGATACATTTTTAAATGAATTTCAATTTCTTCTTTCTTTCAAATTTGATTTTTCTACAAATTATAGAACATGAAGAGGAAAAATTGTTGATAATTTTTTTATTGTTAAATAATATATCATTTTCAATATATTTTATTATCAATTATTTTAATTATTATTTAAAATAATTTTCTCAAATTATAAAATTTATTTTATAATTTTATTGGATGATAATTTAATATTATCAAAAATTTTTTCCTTTTCAATTTAGCATTTTTTAAATTTTTTTAATGATCAGAAATTTTTCGCAGTAAAAATAATTTTGATGACAAAAAAAATAGTAAATTTACATAATAATTTTGATAGATTTACATTATACAGAAAATATATTCAAAAATTTCCCACTTTATCTTTATTTAATTATAAAAATATTTTTTAATAAATTTTATAATATTTGATTTTTTTATCTAATTTCTCCTGAAAATTTCTTTCCAGTATTTTCATTTAAATCAATTGTACACGCTGTGATGAATCGCGTATTACTAGCTGTGTCTACTTTCATCGGGCCAACCCGGCTTCAAATTCATGTAAAAATATTTTAAGAGAAACAAACAAAATGTCCAAATAAAATAGAATATTTTATATTTTTTTAAATTCAATAAAATATTTTCAATATATAATTTAAGTTCAGCAATAATTTTATTTTAAAGGCATGAAATTTTGTACAAGATTTTTTAATTCGTTAAAGATTACAATTTTAATATTTATTAGTCGTTATTTTTTATTTCCTCAATTAATTGTAATGAGTGTTATTTTTAATTATATTTAATTTATTATTAATTTAAATATTAATATTAATAAAAAAGGATTTTAAATTATTGTTTGATATATTTTATAAGATATTATAAAATTTATCATGTTTGTATTTTTTTTTTTATCAATTTAATATTTTCGACAGTAATTTAAGTGTATTTTTCAAATGAATTCTTCTAAATATTTATGGCTTAATAACATTTTTCAGAAAAATTTTTATATAATTGTATTTTATTATAAATAATTAATAGATATCATTTATATGATGTAAAAGTTTCTTTAAAAATTATTAATTACAAAAATTTGCAATATCTTTAAAAAAATTTTACAATTTTTCATTTTTAATAATTTTCCATATTAATTAAATTTTTTCAAGTTAAATAAATAATATATAAAAAACCTATTTACCGATGTGGAAGAAACACAAGTTAAAGCTAAATTGTATATTGGGAAAACTTCTTGAAATGCATTTTTTTGCTCCGATTTCAAAATCAATCATTAAAGTAATTGGATTATTATTTCCTATATATTCACGAATTATCTATTTTTAAATCATATATAAATATTTTCAGATAAATTTTTTCCTAAAATAATTGTTATCTTTTTTTTATTAATATTTTTTAGAAGAAAATTAATATACAATCATAATTCTATAAAATTTTCAAATAAATAATTTTTTAAAAACCATTAATTTTATTAATTATTTGTGTTTAAACTGCTTTAATTATGTTTGTTTTTTTTAAAATTATTTTTTAAATTTATTTTATTAATTGCAAAAATTTTATGATGTGAATTTAATCAATTTTGTAATTTAATTTTTCTAAATAAATAATTTTTTCAAAAATTTTTGAACAGATAATCATAATTTATTTTTTCACGCACAAAATATAATTTGTGAAAAATTTTAATTCGATTATTTAATATTTCCTTAAAAATTTTTTTTGGCACTCACCGCATCGATGATAGAAATATTTTTCTTTGAAATATTTAAGTAATACATAAAATTTTTAACTAAAATAATAAATAATTTCCGTAAATTATATATATATAATTAATATCACTGCTTAAAAGCTAAAAAAATATATGGAAATCTCAATTAAATTAATTATTTTAAATTTATAATTTTAATTATAAAATTTTTTAAATTTTATTAAATTTAAATTTTTAAACTTTTTAATATAATTTTATTATTTTTTTTGGATAATGAATTGAAAAGCTCTCTTTTTAAATTTCTTTTTTAAAATTTTTCAATAAATCACTGTGTTGAATTTGATTTATAATAAATTAATAAATTTAATTTTTGATGAGAAAATTGAAGCGGGAGAAAATGTATTCATTTGCTTAGCCCATTCGCTTATATGTATATATTGTGTAAACTTGCTATTTTTTCTATAAAAGTTTCTATTAAAAAACAAAATTAAATTTATAATGATAAAAATTCGATAACACTTTGAAGTCACTAAATTTTCTGAAAATGTTATTAAATTTAATTCAAATCCAACGAAAAGATTGAATCATATGGACTTATATGTGAACTTTAAATTGTCTCATATTTATTCTATATAATTTTAATCCCAATGATAGACGAATAGCAAAATTTGATTTAAATTCTTCCAAGCTAATTAATTTTGCCAAATCACAATCTTTTGAAGCATTTAACATCAAGTGTTGTTGATGTAAAATTAAAGGCCCTCAAATTAGATAGAGTGATTAAAAAGTCTTGTATTGTATTAATGTTGCAATATGAATTTTAATTTCAGTAATTATATTTATTGAATATAATTGATGATTTCAAATTTATTTATATTATCTTCCTTTTTTCCTCTGAATATCTATGTTTATTTTTTAATTAATGCGATTTTAAATTTTCATTTAATTCTTTATTTTTAATTTTTCTTAAATATATTAATAAACTTCGCTTTATCGATTTTATAATATTTCTTTTTTTTTTCTAATAATAAAAATTTGCTTACTAAATTAATAAAAATAGAATTCTTTTAATTTCTTATTATAAAATTTTTGTTTTTTTTTACCTAATTTAATGAATATTTAAAAATTTTTTTATTTATTTTCTTAATATTATTGAAAGATTATAGTGCATATTTAATTAATTAATGGGAAGAAATATATTTTAATTTGAGGTAATTTAGTATTCATTTTTTAGCTGTTTCAAAGTCTGATTTTATACAAATATTTTTATTATGTTTAAAAAAATATTTATACAATACGAACTTTATGCTTTCTTATTATTTTTATAATAATGATCTTTTGCTCTTAAAAAGTTGAAGACCGATCTTAACTTTGAAAATTTTTGTTCGTTTTTTTAATTATTTATAATAATTTTATAACCAATTATATTTTTTTCTAATATATTTTTTTGCAACTAAAACATTTGTCAATTTTGTTCTAAACTCTATAATTTATTCTTATTAATCAAACCGCTGATTCTCATCATGCTCAAAAAAATTGTATAATATCTTTATTAAATTTTATTATACAACTATTTTTTGCTGGTATTCTTTTTATTTAGCTTAATTTTAATAATATTTTATTGTGTTTTATTTTTGGATTTTAATAAAAATAATTTATTAATCTATTTTTTAGAAAATTAATTCTTTCAAAATAAAATTTTATCCAATTGATAAATTTTATTATTATCAATCTCTTAAATTTTTTTTTAATATTTATTATCTTTACTATCGATAAACTGATATGGGTTTAAAAATATATTATTTTTTCTTTAGATTTTTTTGTTTATTTGATATATTTATTTTCATAATTTATAGATTTAATTTAAAGGAAATAAATTTTTTTTGAATTATTTATTAAAAAATTCTTTATATTTTTCATTTTTTATAATTTTTTTTTTATTTTAATGATGCAGCTAATATCAAGCTAAAATAAGAAACCAAGAGCATAAAATGAGTTAAATTTTTTTATCATAATTTAAATCAATAAATTTTATGCTAAGGTCGCATAATACAATTTCTATTGCTCAATCGTTCAGGAATTGAATTTTCCAGACCATCATCATGATTGCCCTAATTTTCATTACAAATTTATTAGCCGGCAAGAAGGAGGTGTCATTTATAATATTTCAATTTTTAAATCAATGAGTGTCTTTTAGAATATTTCTATAAAAAATTAAAATTTAAAATTTTGTTAATTGATTTGAATACTTTTTTAATTACATGAGTCATTTAATTCCAATATTTTAATGGTCTGTTAATTCCCTGGAGAAACAGACATTTATTTTTTTATTTTTCTAATTAAAAATCCTGCCATTATTTTTCTCACTATAATTTATGTTTCAATATTACAAATTTTTTTTTTATTTTTTTCTATTTAGCCTAAATTTGTTGATTGTCGTTTGGACGAAATGATTTTTTGGATCATTTTCACTCAGAAAGCCTTTTGCAAAATCATATGCCATGTGTATCGATGTTTTCATCATTAGGCCAATGTCCTTCAAATTTTCTATTGGAAATTTCTCAATAAAATGTAATCTATTACAATTCTTAATTAATTAATTAATTCGCCTTGTCATATTTTTCAATTTTTCCTTTTTCTATACATTTTAGATTTATTGGGTAATTATTATTCTACCAAATTATTTTTCTTTCTCTTCTTAAAAATTTTTATCAAATATCATAAAATAAAATTCTAAAATCGTAACATTTAAAAATATTTTTATTAATTTAATTTTGGCAAATAAATTACTATAAATTTCAGTTTTATATAACACATAATAAAATGTTTTATCATTCTATTCCATTCAATTTCACTACATAATATATTAATTTTATAGTATAATTTTTTTCGTGTGCTTCGTCAAATATGATGTAATTAAAAGACGTAATATTGAGTTAATTTTTAAACAATATTGAATTCTATGGTCATCCATCCACATTTTAATAATAATATTGTATTCTATTTTTTTAATTAGAAAATTTCATAATAGAATTCAGTGGCTAACTTTTTCCTAATAATTTAGCTAACAAAATTTTTTTATAAAATCTAATAAAAAAAATATTATTACCCGAAATTATTTCAGGTATCTCTTCAATCATTTATATAAATATTGATAAATAAATTTAGTATATAAATTTGATATAACAATTCCTTAAATAAAATATTCAAACATATCATCCCATTTTTTAATTAAGATATTATTTTTCGAAATAAAATATTTTTTCATAAAATTATTTAAAATTTTCTGTTCTATTTAATCTAAAAGAATCGCGACAGGACGTATGTCCTCCTTGTTATAGATTATCCATGAAGCACCAAAACCATTGCCAACTATTTTTGCCAGTGCATTAACAATTCTGCTCTAAGTATTTAATTTTGTTTTATTATTTTTAAAATCAATTCAAAAAGATAATTTATTAAAAAATGATAAATTAATTTTTTTAATTTAATAATGGAATTAAATGTTTTTATTAAATTTTTGAAATTTTTGATATTTTTATTAATAATATTAAAAACATTTTAAATTTGTAGTTCTCTAAAATTTTCATAGATGATTCAATTCAAATATATTTTGAAATTTAGAGTAAATTTATTAATTTTTTTATTATTATATATATAGAATTTTAAAATTTATGACAAAAATTGTATTTTTATTTAAATTTATATAAAATATATCAATTAAAATGAATGAATTTTCATTTGTATTATTTGAAATGCGACTTTTTTTATCGTTAATTTTTACAATTTTTTTGTTATTCCAAAGGATTTCGCTATTTTTATAGTAATCCTAAAAAACATAATTTTATATAATTCTTTTTATATATTTTTTTTTATAAATTAAAAATATACTTCAACATTTTCTATGTATAGAACAAGTATGAAAGTTGCATAATTTTTAAATAATTTTAGTGTATTTTTATTCTTCAATACTTTTTAATAGCTAATAGATAATAAGATATTATAAAATAATTAATCAACTTTTTTTGTAACTTTATAAAAATTTTTATCTTTTTTTAATACCAATCAAAAACATTAAAGAAAAATTTTAATACTTTATCTATGATTCAAAGATATAATAATTTTTATTTTTATTTATTTTGAATTATTATTTTCTACATACTATTTTATATGTGTAATATTTTTAATTTCCATTGTTATCATTCTTAATTGTAATTATAAAAATTAAAAAAATTTCAATGGAAAGTGTGAATTGATTCAATTTATTTGTTAAATATGGATTTATTAGAAATATTTGTAGATAAAATACAAATTTCCATTGATTTAATGTAAATCGTATTGACCTATTTCAAATTTTTTTTGATTTATTCTTTTCAATAAATCACTAAATGCATTTATATATTAAAATATGAAAATTTGATTAGATAAACACAAAGAAATTTCCTAGTAATATTAAATAAATTTTTTATAAGGTTTAAATTTATTCTCTCTAGAAAGACCAAATTTTTATTTTGAATTTTAATTAATATACATAGAAGCATTTTTAAATTTTTATATAAACATTTATTCCTGCTTTTATTTATATATAGAAATTGATATTTCAAATTAATTCTATTGAATATGAAATAAATAATTTTATTATATTTACAATATTTTTTTTAATTTTAATTCATGTTTATTTTAATCTTTTCAAATTTTTTCCTTTTTATTCAATTACAAATTTAATAAACTTTATAGTTGATCAGAAATATATTTTTTACATTTATCATTATTATTAAATATTTTATTTTTTATATTTAATAGAAATTTAATTTCAAAATTTTTAAAAACTTTTGAATTTGAATATGTCACTTGATTATTCAAAAATAATCAAAAAAAAAAAAGAAATGACCATACCACAGTTGTTCCCTTGTCTTATTGAAATTCTCGACAAAATTCGATTTCATTAAAATAGTTAATTATTTTTTATAATTCTTTTTCCCTTTTTAATACTGATTGATTTTTATTAATCTATTAGCCATTTTTATGTTTTAAAAATTTATTTTTTTTATAAGTAATTTAAATTTTTGAATTTGAATAAAAAATATATTTTATTGTATATTTATGATATTTATAAAATTTTTTTATACTTATCAAGCATTTTTTTATTTCCTTAAATTAATATATTTTTTTGAAAAAGCTTGAAAAATTCATCATTTTTAAATTAGTTTACTATTATATTTATATTTTTTCTTTCTTGGATAATTTTGAATTCTTACAAATCTTTCAGAATTAAATTCAGCATTATAGAAAAATAATTCGGATAAATAAATATTTAAAAAATTTTAATTAAAGATTTTACGAAGATTGCTGCGATCAATAAAGAGTTTTTGTGCCAATAATCTCAATCGTCTCGTTATATGATATAAAAATAAAAAATTAATTTAGAATCAATTTTAAATAAATTATTATTGTATTTTCTTGTTAAATTTAAATTATATCTTTTTGTATTTTTCAATAGATTGCTAGATGCCCGATCAAATATCAATATCGCTCCTAGGAAATTTATAGAGAATTTAGAGAAGGAACAAATAAAATAATGTAAATACCATTATCATATATTTTTATATTATTTAATTTATGATATAAAATGTTTATGAATAAATATAAAAAAGATAAAAATTTTATCATTTTTACTTAAGAAAATTTTTAATATTGATTAAGATATTTTATTATATAAATATTTTATTGATTTAATTTTTTTTATTTTTATGATTAATAAATATTCAACATTTTAGTCTTTGGGAAAGTATAAGGAGGGGACACCATTAATAATTAAACAATATTGATTTAGGATATTTGATTAGATATTTCTAATGAAATTTATCTCCCTCTTTAGCCTCTATAACGAATATTTCAAAATTTCAATAAATTAATTCTTTGGATATTTAATTTTTTAAATAAATTTCCTAAGAATTATTAATTTTCACTATAGATTCACAATTGAGTTTATAAAATTAATATGCTTGTATGCTATTTCAAAAAATTTTTATTTTATTCCATTTTTTATAATTATAATTTCTCTAATTTATTATAAAAATCTTTTTTTCCATTTAAATTTTAAAAAAAATATAGCAAAAATTTGAAAAATAATTTATGTTTTTCATCGATTTTTATATAAAAATTTTTTTCTTATCTGATCATATTTTGAATTCATAATTTTTTAAAAGCTAATATACATTTAAATAAATATTTTATTAATATAAATTCATTCAACTATTAAATTTGTATAAAACATTTTCAATTTTCATCAAAAACACGAACAAAATTTAAAATAAGAGCACAGCACCAAATCTAATCAATTAAAATAACAATGATTTTTTATGAAAAATAAATTTTTGTAATTATTTTTATATTTCTAATGGATAATTTTAAGAGAATTTTATTTTATTTTTCTTTATTAAATTAAATTTTTCAAATAAATTTTTATAAATATAAAAAATTTACAATTAATAATATTTTTATCGAATTAATTTATTGCTCTATGCTTTGATATTTTTTAATGAAAGAAAATATACAAATAGGGATTCTCATACTACTCCATATTTTAAATTTTATATTCTTTACCATAATATAAATCTTTAATTATAAATAAAATAATATTTTACCATTTCATAATTTTATTTATTTATTATACATTATGAATTTTAATTATCTATAAAACATAAAAGTAAAATTACATATCATTTCAATTATTATAATAAAAATTTTATTTATTTTTATAAAATATTATTCATATTTACATTTTCAATATAATTAACGGAAATTTGTATTTATTAAGAAATGATGAAAAAGAATAAATAAATATACTCCTTTTTATTTTATATTAAATTTTTCTTACATGGTAGTATTTATAAATTTTCCCATTTCTAATGAGCCATTTTTGGGGTGTAAAATTTTAATTTGACATATCTAAATCAAAAATATCTAATGAATCGTAGATTTTGCTTTTCTTTTATTCTACAAATATTTCAGCAAGGAAATAATATTTCGATCTATAAAATAATTTCTATATCTGAGAGTATATTCCAAATTCTATGATATTTCTTTTTGGTATTCAGTGAAATATATTTGATTCTAACATTATTTAATTTAGAATAATGAAAATTCTTATAATAAATTGAAAAATTTCTAATATATTTTTTCTAGTTTTATCTGTATAATTAATTCAAAATTAATCCTTTTAATATTTTAATAAAATTTTAAATTCATTCTTTATTTTAAAAAAAATTTGAATAATCATTCTTATTTCTCAAAAACCAATTTAATCATGCATTTATCTATATTTCCCGATACAATACAAAGCGGAAAGTATCTGGATGCGTCCTATTTTTAAAATCCAGAAAATCTCTTTAAAATAAAAGATTAATGAATTGTCCGTTCATCTGCAGGCATAAGTTAAATTGTTTCGATTCCTAAAATTAAATATTAAAATATTTAATAATTATTTTAATTTTATTTAAAATTTTTCTTTTAATTTTAATTATTTCTTTTTAAATTTATATAGCTTATTTCTACTTATATGGATAGAAGTATAGAAGTTGAAAAGTTTGTGGTATTCCAGAATTTTTGTTAAAAATTATTTTTTTTATTATTCGGCAGGTAAATCAACAAATAGCGGAATATAAATTTGTTTATTCATTTAATAAAATTTTTTTTAAAATTTTAAATCTTAATTTATTTAATTTCGAAGAATTAATTTAAAATTTTGTAAAAATTCTTTTTATTTTCTTTATTTATAAACACAACAATAATCATAAGAATGAAATTTTATATATTACTTGTTAAAATTTCAATTTCTCTAATTCTTCTTTATTTTAAATTAAAATGTTTCTAAAAGAAATATTTAAGTAATAATTTATCAAAGAGTAGAATTTTTATTTTGTCTAATTAATTATAATTTCTAATCATTATTAAATAATTTTTTTATTTTATCATGCATCATCATATTTATTTTGTTTCCAGTAATTATTTATTTTCTCAAATCATAAAATAAATTTAATTGATTTATAATATTTTTAAGATAATTTGATAATTTATTCTCAAGTTTTTTCAGATTTTATTAAATATTTTTCTAAATTTTTAAAATATAATTCAAGTTAATAATGATAACATTATTTTATTAATAGATTTACTCTAAAAATTAAAAAGAAATAATTTATTATGAAATCAAAAAAAATTTTTCTTTTATTATTAATTTTATTTTTTTAAATTTTTTTATTTTCCAAAATAATCTATTAATTTAATGTATACATATTAATATTCCATTTTTAAAATTTAAATCTATAAAATAAAAATTAATTTAATATTTTTTAGATAATAGATTGCGAAACAATTGGTCTTCTTTTTAAAATATTAATGCATTCCTATCCAAGTCTTGCCACATCATTGATAAGTTCAGAAAAGGAATTAATCATTTAGTTTGTTGGAATTGACTAAATGAGATGATTTGTGTCGTAATTATTCAATGTTATAATTTTTTAAAAAAAATTCTATATAATAAATATAAATAATTATAAATAATCTTTATTTTATTATTTAATATTGAAATTCTCCATGGCAAATTGTTATTTTACCTTTTATATTATTTGTATTGTAAAATCTAAATTTATTCCAATAGAATCTTAGGCATAAATTATATTTAATATATATATATATAAAATAGAATTATTATAAAAATTAAATTATATATTTTATTAGCGATTTAATTTTAATTTAATTCATTAATTAATTAATAATAATTTTAATAATAATTTGAACAATAGAAAAAATTTAACCATTTAAAATTTTAAAAAAATTTAAATTTTTATTAATTTTGATTATTAACTATTATTCGATTATAATAAAATTATAAATAAATTATATTTACATAAATTTTTCATTTAATTTAATTAATCTAAAAGGATGAAAACAAAATTGTTAATTTTTTCTTAATTTCTATTATAAAAGTTGCCCACATAATAACTCTCGTATTTTTTTTTGAAAATTTCAAGTCAATGTTTATTTTTGAATTTTTAATTCCCTTTCACATCAATTCTATAATCAATAATTTTGTTCTTCATCCCGAGCTCAACCATTCAGATCAATTTGAAGATCTATGAGTCTTTTCTTGATTTTCAAACTAGACCCGGGGGCAAGCCCCGGGTCTAGTTATTTTTAACAGCCATCATGTAGTGTGGTGGTGATTATGTTTGTTCAGTATTTAAAAACCTTTTCCTAGAGTTGTACATTTTTTGTTGTTTAGGGGGGCTTCGCCCCCCTTTTGGAGGGTTTAGGGGCTCCGCCCCCTTTAGGCGCGAGCTAAGCGAGCGCGACTTATTCATGAAATAAATTAATAATATATATCAATGAAGGATGTAAATTCTGAATTTAATATTATTTTTTTTATAAAGTTGCATGGCAACAAAATTGTGCTTAGCAACTTTTTTGCGCAACTTTAAAAAAATCCCAAAAATTTGGATTTAAGATATTTTTACTTATATTATTCTATTACATCAAAATTTTTCTACAGAACTTTGCGGAATTTAATAAAAATTTTTAAGAAATATTTTCATTCTTTATAGATTAGATATAAAAATACACTTTTAATAATATAAAACTTATACTTCATAATTATTTATTTTTTTTCGGTTTGTACTTTCTCGTTGGTCAGGGGGGTTAGGGGGAGGGGTCCGCTACGCTCGGCCTCGGCTCCCTCCGCTCGGTCGGCCCGCTCCGCGGGCCTCCCTCGCTCCGGGAGCCTCGGCCTCGCTTCGCTACCCCCTCCCCCTCCCCCCTGAAACCCCCCACACCCCCACCCACGAACAGCCGGCGCGCTTCGCGCGCCCCCATAGCTCGCTTCGCTCGCTCACTTTACCCAACATTATAATTTTGTTCATATTTATTAGTTTTTCCCACCTCTGAGTCATTTTTGGTGCTTCGCCCCTCATTTTAGTCATTTTTTGGTATTCGCGCGCTGCGCGCGCGCTTGCAGCGCGAGCTAAGCGAGCCCAATCATCATCATTTTACTCAGTTTTTCATGGGCTTTCGAATGGTATATCACATGACATATAAAAATGTTCCATTCGAAAAATCTCGATTTTGGCACTTTGTGCCGAACTTTCGAGACCGGCACAACTCTGTGGCATGTTGTCCAAATTTCGAGATCGATAGCTCATTCGACGCGCCTTTCAAAACTGCACAATATATGTCGGGCGCACGTTAGCGCGCTGAAAGCGCACCGAGTTATGGTCGAAAAACCTCAAAAAATATGGGTTTTAAACCGTTTTTGAAAATTTCAAGGAGAGGTCGTAACGGTGCCGTGAAAAATCTTTCTGTTTAAATTGTTGCGCACATGTCCAAGAATCTTTGGGCAAAATTTCAGCCCAATCGTATGGTTGCGCATTGAGATAAAATTCGAGATGTGCCGCACCCCCCACAGAATTTACTGAAGGGTTTAAATACATTATTTTTTATATTCAGCTGATTTTATATTTTATTTATGATTTAAAATGATTATTTTATCATTAAAATATGAAAAAGAATCCGTAATTTATTCCATTATTTTTTTCATATTTAATTTAAACAATAGAGAAAATGTCTGCAAATTAATTATTCTTTATTTAGAGGTAAAAATAAATTATTATTTGGAAGTGATTTTAAATAAATATTTCCAAATCTTTTTATATATTTTTTAATTACAATTTATAGATTTTGATTTATATTCTGAAATAATTTATAAATGTAAAAATTATTTGAATGTTATTTTCAATTAAAATTCATAAGTATATCTAAATTTTAATAAATTAAACAATTAAAATATTTATTCTTGTATACTCTTGTATTTTGCTAAAATTTAAATTGGATTATTTTGATTTTATTCTTTAGAGACCCGAAATTTAATTAAATTATTTTTGATTCATTAATTGACGAATGAATTATGATGAAAATTAAGATTACATCGCAGTCTTATTATTGATTAATATTAATTATCAATTTGATAATTAATTAAATTTTTATATATTTTATGATAAATAAAATAATAAATAATTTTTTACTCTAATAAAAATAAATAATTATTTAATTCAATTCTTTATTATTCTTCTTGAACTAGCTTGGCCCATTGAAAAAATAATATAAAATGGTGATAACACTGAGCAAAAAAGCAATTAAATATGGAAGCCAATTTATAGGCAAGGGTCGTAAAATTCCATTTTAATTTTATAAAAGAAGAACTCAAATTTATTAACAAATTTGAAGAAATGAAATAAATTTTTTATTCATTCCGGGCATTTTAAATATACTAAAAAGTAATTGCATCGATTGGAAAGTTATTTAAAACTAGCATTATAAATACTTTAATTAAAATAAATCAATTGATTAAAACGAATAAAAATCGAAAGAATTCTCCTTATTATTTATTGGATTTATTTATAGAAAATATTATTTTTTTTAGAATTTGTATTTTAATATTATTTTATCGAATAAATCAAAAAATTTATATAATTTTTTAATTAAAATTTTCATCAAAATTTTATAATTTAATTTTTTATAATAATCATAAGTTAGTAATATTAGTTTTCATGTAATATATTGGAAAATAATGACAATTTATTTTGTTTTTATCTTAAATTTATTTGCGTGTCATATTATTACAAGAGAGGAGAAAGAATTTTAAAATTTTTCATTTAAATTTTTAATATAGTTATAGTTCTCTAATTTTGAATAATTAAATTATAGGTCGAATTAGATTTGAAATGTGTATTTAATTTGTTTATCAATTTATTTAATTTATTAATTTTTGAAATTCAATTTTTTTTCGCTATATTATTTAATATTTTAATTTCATTGATTAAATTTTTTAAATTTTGATCGAACCATCGATCCATATTCTAGACCTGCTGAGAATGTCAATAGAATCCCTAGTCCCAAGATTTCTTACAATTCGAAAATAGAGGTGCAAAAGCCAATTTCAATCGACTGATGCCACTATTTATCGCCCAATAATTTTACAAGCGCTTTTGAATGTGTTCATTATTTTTTTTGCTAAGCTACATAAATAATTGGATTCTTCCAACAAATAATAATGCCTGATTATGATTATTCTCTTTTTAAAAATTATTTAATACAAAATTTCTAAATTTAATTTAAAATATTAAAATTATTTATTAAAATTATATGCGAATTTTAAAATAATAAATATTACAAAATTAAATTTTTTATTTCGATGATATTATTATTTTATAATTTGTACATTTGAATCAAAATTCTATTTGATTCCTTCAAATACTATCTCATTTTCTCTAAGTATATTATTTTTCATACTTAAAAGAAGGCTGTTTCAGTCTTTCTTTGATTTTAATAAAATTTTAAATTTAATGAAATTTTATTATAATTTCTTTATTAAATTTTTAAACAAATGTAATCTTTTATATATTAAGATTGTTTAATTTAATCGAATATGCAAGTGGTTCAGAATGATTTGTGCTCAAGAAATCAATGAAATCATAATCTTAATTTATTGCAAATGCCCGCAACGGCTTGTAAACATGGCAAAATGCAGGGCGGATGTGATAAATAATTCCGCAAACAGGACAGCAGTAGTAAAGGTATTGAACCGCCCCGGTTTGGGCCTCCTTGAGATTACGGTATACAGTATACCAAGCAAGCGGACAGGAAAGGGCTTACTTCAAAGGGTGGCAGCGGACATCTTTGGGCTTGCTTTTTTACTCTGCCTATAGTCTCTCGCTAAGTTTGTCTGTGTCTAACCTCTGCTGAATTTGGGACCAAAAGTCATTTATGAAAATAAAAAAGGGCGAAAATTTAAAAGTTGAACAAACGGATAAATTTGGCTTAGTTCTTTGATGTGGCCTACCCTATAGTCTCTCGCTTGCGTAGTGACTCTGACCTCTTGCGAGCTCTTGGACCAATGGTTAATTATAGATTTATGGAAGAAGAGCTTGGCTTTAGTTTTCCCCCAATTTTTTAATGCGCGAAATAATAAATAAATTAAGAGTTTATTTTTTTAGAAATCATTTTCATGCCTCGTAAAAATAAAAAAGTGTGTATTCAAAAATCGTGAGTGCATCGGGTGTTTTTCTCAATAAAGCTGGAGGATCCTACCCTGGTGTTAAAAATCAAAACAATGAAACCTGGCTTAGCGATGATGTTCCGTTAGATTTTTCTTTGGTTGCAGCAAGTGAAGCACTGGGAGGCGAATTTCTGGCACATGTCCCATCGAAAATTGTGAAAAAAGTGGCTCAATCGACAGGAATACCCCGTTATTTTTTTCCTTTATTTTTTTAAAATATTTATTTCGTTTAGAATTCCGCGAAGGCCTCACCAAATCAATAGAAGAATTTGAACGTTATGAAAAATGGCCCCAACCTCAATTGCTCGCAATGAATGATGCGTTGATGAAAAATAATCAAAATGGGGATATGCTGGACAGACAGGACTTGGCAACAATTTCCAATCCCGGCTTTACAGTGATGTATTATTATTTATTTTATTTTAAATTTAAAAATTATAATTTCAGGAAAAAGAATATCAGACGAGAGAGATTTAAAAGAAAAAAAGCCCAATGGAAAATGAGGCAACAACAACAAAAAAATGCAAATGCCGAAAATGGGCCAAATGGAAATGAACAACCACCAACAAATGGGCCACCAACAAATGCCGAAAATGGGCCGAATGGAAATGAACAACCACCAACAAATGGGCCACCAACAAATGCCGAAAATGGGCCGAATGGAAATGAAGAACAACCACCAACAAATGGTGAAAATGGCCCAGATGGCGACGAACAACAACCACCAACAAATGCCGAAAATGGCCCAAATGTCGATGAGACGGAAAAAGGACAGCAACAGGGCACAAAATTGGTTATTGACGAATCGGCAAATTCAGGTATGAATTAATTTTAAAATTATAAAAATTAAAAATTAAAAAATTTTATTCAGAACAAAATGGCAATGAGACCGATGAGGACGAGGCAAACAAAGGTAATTTATTAATTTTTAATTTAAAAATTTATAAAATTAAGATGTATACCGGAACGGAAATTACGACGCCGCGTGATCATTTACGAACCAGGAAAAGGTTTGGTATTCATTCTTAATGCATTTTAACATGAAATTTTAGTGAATCGATCAATGAATAAATTGAAGAAAGAAAGCAAATGAAAATACAAGGAAGAAGGAAGGAAAGATGAATTTGAATAAACAAAATAAAGCCGAATGTTGTACTGTTTACAAGATAAAAAAATGCTGATTTTATATTTTTTTATAATTTTATTTGTAATGGATTATCCATTTTTATATTTGTATGCTGGCCGATGGCCAACAACCCAATTTGGCATGCACAACCACACCAGGTTTTTACTAAGCATAAAAATTCGTGAAAAACATATTTAGGTTCAAAATTTGCAAAAGTAAAGATAGAGGGGACTTTAATTTTGCACCATAGCTCTTTTAACACATATCTTAGATTACAGCTAGGTTTAGGACAGATTAAATTCTAAGAGTCTTACCAAAAAATCGCTTTACTTTTACAAATTCTGGACCTAAATTTCATTATTGGCAAAAAATCCACCCAACCACCATCATTTAAAAACATTTCTTTAGCAATGAACCTCAATGATTTCGATGATCATTGCGCTGAAGGACCAAATTCCACGGGTCACAAAAATGTTGGCCGACGAATTTGGGACCGCATCGAACATCAAATCTCGGGTGAACAGACATGATGGTCACTGGGTTGGTGTTGGCTGGCAGTGCCCAATTCAAAACTGAACTTGCCCAATCCGACATGTTCGATCAGAGATTACAGGTTTCAGTTTTATATTTTTAAAATTAACCGAATTTTGATTCCAATGACCGAAAATATTATAATGACAGTTGAAAGTTATTTTTTTATATATGGTCAAAGCCCATATCTCACATCAACTCGTAGGCACTCTAGAGCAATAACTTATTAGTTAGGAAAATGCAATTTTGGCTAGATTTGAATCAATTTTAAAAATGTTAAACCGGTTTAAAGCCAAATGTTTTGATTGGCTATAACTTAGGTTCAAACTTCTAACACAGATCACTTTTCGGTTCGTTAGTTCCGCATGTTCGGTTAATTTTACTAGTTTAAAAATGTTTGAACCGGTTTTAAACTCAAAATTTCAGTTGCCCATAACTTTAGTTCAAACCACTTAAATCGATTTAAGAATGAAATTTTACAAACAAAAAAACCGATCCTAAAGAATCGAAATAGCCGTAGATCAAGACTGCGAAATAATTTGAAAGAGTTTAAACTGGTTTAAAACCCAAAAATTCACTTATCCATAACTTTGGTTCAATCGGTCAAATTCATTTAAATTAAAATCTTATAAATGAAATCGACCATAGCGAATCAATTGAGCCATTATTAAGATTGTAGTATAATTAACAAATGTCAAAAAAACAAAATGGGTTCAAAATATAATTCAATATATTAAATAAATTATTTTTCATTATTTGCAGGCAAAAGTCATCAAAATTGTGGACATATCCTATGGAGGCGAAAGTGGATTCAACGAAGCAATCGAATTGGTCCCGCCGATGCACTTGGAAATCGGCGCAATTGAAATAATCATTTGCTGGGAGAATTTGGCGATTATGAGGTTAAAATTTGAAATTATTTAAAATGAAAAGTTTTTAATTAACTTAAAAAGATAATGAAAAAATGTCGAATAGATTAAAAATTGTAATTTTCAATGGATAATCCTTGAACCTCAAACGTCAAAATTTATACATAATCGTTTCAAAAGAGTTAGTAAAATGCATAATTCAATTATATTTTAGCTTAGTTTTAACTAATGCGAACTTAGTTTTGAACCATTGAGCCAAAATCATTTTAAAGCGTTTAATACCATTTAATTGTTGGTCAAAAACCCTGATAAGATTATATTACTAAAACAATCTAAAAATGATCAATCAAAATTAAATAACTATTCCATTTATTTTAGCCAATTCCTCATTCTCAACAACAAATTCAACAGGAAAAATAGCCATTGCCTGGTGGCCGAAAAAACTGAACCATTTTTGCGAGCACTTGAGCTGACATTTCTTGATTCGCTCACATTTTGTGCCAAACGCCAACTTTACAATTATCCTTTATCGAATGTTTGTAAACCATTCGAAAATTTTATGAGCCATTCCCAACAGCCGGCAAAATAACAACAACAACCCCCGCAATTTATTTGGAGGTAACTCACAATCAATCAATGCCTAATATTGTTGATTCTTTTGCAGATTACCATCACCGGCTTTGGTGGAAAGTGCGGCTCGTTTATTGCTAAGCACTGAATTTTGTGACCAAAATGGATTTTATTTTTACAAATTTGCCCCAATTTGCCATCAGTTCGCTGAAACCATCAATTCCCATCCAATCTGAGCCGAATGAGCTACTTTTTGCCAAAAATGATTTATTGGCCATATTTTTGGAATTGTTGAATTACTGGGAGTGTGAAATAAATTCGATGCTGGAAGATGAAGAAAATACAATCCAAACTCTCGACAACAATGGCCAATTGGAAACGATCACCATGCGATCTTTCTTTGATAATATTCCCGATTCAGGACTTATTGATCTTCATGATGCGTTTTTCGGGTACGTTTTATTGCAAAAATAAAAAAATATTATTTAGAGGGAGAACGGGTCCCGAATGCATGCTTTCAAGTACAGAACGGAATCGCCGAAAAGTGATAAAATACAAAGATTTTAAATTACTTTATCCGTCTAGGTAAATTGACGGATTTTACTATTTTTATTTATTTTTAAAGAATGTGGACAACAAATTATCCCATCGGACATCCTGAACTCGTGGTTTTTGATGACAATGTTGATTGGAGGAAACCGGAGGATATTTGTGATCCCACAACTGGGAATCCGATTATGGGGGTAAATATGGAATTTATTATTAATATTAAAAATATTTAGATTGTCAAATGTTTCATTGTACCGCCGAGACATCTCAAAGGCCATATTCCTGTTCTCCCTAGCCGTGTTGATAATTATTTGATGTTTTCTGGTTGCAAAACATGTGCAAGAGAGCTGAGAGGATGTGGAAAGAAGCCGGACTATCAATGCCCTCATTTTTCCGATCAAGAACGAGGAGACTCGGTAACAATTACGACTTTGGAGTTAGAAATGGCTTTGAAGGTGAAAACCCTATAAATATATAAAAAAATAAAATTATGATAGGCTGGATATCGGGTAACTCGCGCGTACAGGGCATACAATTGGCTTTATATGAAGGATTGGGACCAATACCTTTTTCGAGATTATTTGGAGAAGTTCTTGAAACTGAAATATGAAGCTGAAGGATGGCCTGCCAATTGTCGGGAAGATGGATTAGCCGAAGAGGAATTGGATGCCCGGAAAAAGGCATATTTGGACGAGGCATGGGACCTTTACTATATTCGACTCGATCCAAACAACATTGCATTCAATCCAGGGCTTCGATTCATTGCCAAGATATGCTTGAATTCCCTTTGGGGAAGGTAAATTTAATGAAAAATATTCAAATGGAAAATATAGGTTCGCTCTTCGAAATCGATTGAGCATCAGCGTGATTGTTGATAATCATGCTGATCTTTGCAAATATCTGAATGATGACAAATTAGAAGTCCATATCAGAGAGCAATTGGATGACAAACGTTTTCTACTCTGCTACAAAAGGAAGGATGAACATGTTTTGGAGCATGATGCGAGTAATCTTGTGATCGCATTATGGACAACCTCTTCCGCACGTGTACATCTCCTCAATCATCTATATGAAGTGAAAAGGGATAGAATGGACACGGAGATCCTATATATGGTAAATTTGACTAAAATACAGAAAAATTATTCCTTTTGTAGGACACAGACTCAATATTGTACAGTTACATTGATAAATGGGGCGATCCATTGCCTGACGGTAACCAAATGGGCGAATTGGTCGATGAATACCCCAATCATATTATAAAGGAATTTCTTTGCAGTGAGTTTTAAATTGATAAATATAAATATAAATTAATGTTTAGCCGCCCCAAAAGCCTATGCAATGCGAATGGAGAATAAAGAGAAGGGGGATGAAGAATATGTTTGGCGATTGAAAGGCATTCCTCTCACAGTGGACAATAAAGAGAAGATGGGTTTTGAAGAATATAAAGAGATGATCAAAAAATTCAATGGCGATGCACCGGAAGAGGCAGAAGAAATATTCACTTTAACGAAAAACTTCCGAATCGAGAAAAAGGGCTTTGATGGTATTGTAACTGCCCCAATGAACAAAAGATTAAGGCCCGTTATTAATAAAGGGGTATTAATTGATGAATATAAAATTGTCCCCTTTGGCTGGTCCAGCCCATATTGGTGTGCCCAAAATAACCCAAATGATTGTTCATGTAAACACAATTTAATTTGAATAAATTTATTAAATAATATCACTTTCTTTGATCCAATAATTATCAGGGTAATCTATAAATTTCACAATTAACTCTTTGCTTCCATCTTTGTTCTTCCGAGTTTTAATGACCTTCTCAACCCTATAGCTTGTCTCCTCATCGAGTTTAGTCTTGACCAATTCTGGCTTATAAAATCGACCTTTGACTTTTTCTCCTGAATGCTTTTTCAATTCATAATATTCTGGATCGGTTGCATGGGGTTGGTCAACAGTGTAAATATGGTCGGACCGTGAAGGAAAATAGCCTTTGTCGAAAATCTGCTTAGGCTTTGTAATCCTTACGGCATCCCCTTTTTGAAGTTTGGTGGTTGTTTTCAACTTGATTTTGTCGCCATAAACTTTTTGCCAAATGGTCGGCCAATTCTTTTCATTAATTGATGATGGCTTTACCCCTATAGAACGGCAAACAGAATTATTTATTGCTTTGAGAAAATTTGGTAGAGGAGTAACCCAATCCGTTGTGTTCTTTTCCGAAAAATACTTGTAAATTCTGTAAATACAAAATGATATATTAAACAATATTAACCTGGATTTAATTGTCCTTAAAGCACGTTCCGCCACACTAGCTTTAATTTTGCTATCTTTTGCTGCATATTTCTCAATTCTATATTCTTCAAAAAATTTTTTCATTTCTTTGGTTTCAAATTCCAATCCTCTATCAGTATAAATGGACTTTGGAGGAAAGGGCATTTGTTTGAAAACCTCCTCAAAAGCCCTTTTCATGTCCGTCGCCATCTTGCTTTTAGTCGGTGCAGCGAACATTTGTCTGGACAGCACACATACGCCTAATAACAAATAACGCATTCCTTTATTTGTTTCCCGCAATGCTTGAAAATCTCCCAAATCGAATTGGACATCTAAAATATTTTGGAATTTTTTACAATTATTCTATTACCTGTCAAATACTCTGTAGGGATGGTTCTTGCCCGAGGAAATCTTTTTCTTGCTTGTTTAAATAGGGTAAAAGTTCGATTAGCTTCAGCAAAATCCAAAATTTGCCGCCTTGGGATTTGTGGATATTTTTCTTTTATTGCTTTAATAAGTGATTCAAGGCTGCTATAGGAACCCGGATTTTTTGGGTCGGTATAAACTTTATTTATTTTCTCCATTTTGTTGGTCGAAATAAATTTGGCTTTCCTTTTCCTGTCTGATGATAGGTATCATGCAGTAATTCCCTAGCTTCTGGGTCGGCTAGTGCATACTTTTTCAAATAAGCCATTCCAGATGGAGATGGAGCATTCACAAGTGTGGGTCGTATTAATCTTTTCACTGCCCAAGTCAAATCAGAGTTGTATACCGGCTTTTCAGTTTGAGGATTCAAAATTTTCCCTTGTGAAACCCCAAGTTTTTTTGGGTTTCTTTCTATTATGATTAATAATTTTTCGACTTTGATCTCATCGGCCTGTCTTTTCGCTTCAGAAGCAACACGGGCCCCTCTTATTTTCGGGGTAATTGGGGATTGCTTTTTCTTTGGTGTTGGCGTGTGTTCATCATCATCAAAAGAAGAATAACTTGTTCCACTAGTTGTTCCAGTACGAGATTCTGCTGAACTATTTGCAGTTTTGTAATTATTTTCCTCGGGTTCAGAAAATCGAACACTTGGTTCCGATTGTCTTAAGTCGATTCCTTCCAAATCGCCCTCATCATTTACAATGCCGACCTTCACTGGTTCTTTTGGCAAGGTGCCAGATTTCAATATTCTTATATTTTTAGGTTCGTTGCTCAATTGGACTTTAATCGGCTTATCTTTTGTCTCCTTTCGTGCCCTAAGATATCGTCTAAGTTGCTGGTTATAAAGGACATTTTTTGTAGATAGATTTTTTGTTTTCCTTCCTTTCACTTTCTTTAATTGAGCCTTTTCATATTCTAATGGAGCATGATCTGGAAGATCTTCTGTTTTCTTTTCTTCCTTATTTGTCTTCAATCCTTTGTAGAGGTCAATTGGTAGAAGAATTAATTTTTTAGCCATTTCCCGCAATTTTTGAAATTAAATGATGGGCTGCCTCAACAAGTATCGGGCCTAATAATGCTCCCAAAACTGCTTGTCCTCCTTCTTGATTTGAATATAATTTTCTGGCTCCTTTTTCACTTCTTGCCTGGGCAATTTTTCGAATAAAATTGGCAAATGGTAGTAATTTTTCCCGTTGTTTTTTTGTCAATTTAAATTGTCCACTCAAAATATTTGAGCTAATTTCGGTCAATGATAAAAGTTCATCAGTATTCGCATCATTTATTAACGCTTTCCATTTTTTAGTTGAGTGAGTTTTAGCTATCTTCTTTAGAAAATTAAAGTTTTTTATAACTCTTTCTCCAACATTCTGACGTTCCTTCTTTCTTCTACCCATTTTTTGGAGTAAAAACTATCTGCTCTTCTTCGGGAAAAATATTTGTTCTTAGTCGAATTAAATTATTTGATGCTGCGTGTAAATTAACTTTAATTAAAATTTTTATTTTGTAATAATTTCTTAATAACCTAATAAATAGCCATAAGGTTCAGCACATGCCTGCTTATATGCGTCCAAAAAGTATGAACTTTCTTTTGGAAAAAGTTGATGTGCTAAATTTCTAATGCTCAGCATATCATTCTAAAATCAAATTCAATTTAAAAAGAACATATTATTATACCGGAGCCCTCATCAAAAAAATATATTGGGCATTCGTGCGTGGAACTCTCAAAGATTTGTCGAATAAATTTTGACTCAGGAATATCACAGTAAAATTATTATGATGTGATTTTTTGTGAATAAATCAGCCAATCTTTTTGGATCTATTTCACCCATCATATCATCAAGCACAAGAATAGATGGTTTTGTGACTAGTTTTAATTCTTCATCGCTCGGAATTCCAGCTGGTACAATCACACCCTCTCTTTCCAAATTGGGAATAAGTTCCGAAAATTCACCATAGCACCATACTAATAAATCAATAAAATTGTAAAAATCTTGAAAATAAACCTATAGATTTCGGTACTGGGTAAAATAAAGTGGCAGCATTTTTTAAAATTCTTGTAACCAATTGGGTTTTACCCGAATTAGATGGACCAGAGACAACAATTCCACTTGGAATTGCTAATTTTAATTCATTTTCTGATAAAGAAGGATATTCCATTTTTCAAAAAAAAATTTTATCTAAAATAACAAATTAATTTAAACATTAGTTTCGGGAATCATTTCTGGTTGTTCTTTTCCTTCTTCTGGTAATGAGATTATTTCCGTTTTTGTTTCGTCTGTTTTTTCCTCAATTCTTTTCAATGGTAGATTGAAGACTTTATTTCGCGCACTAATACGCATCCATTGACTTCCATCAATATCCCGCACTTGATCGAATGGCAGAAATCGTTCGCCTCCTTTGAGTCGTGTGGAAAAAATTGAGACTCCGCTCGGTTGAATTACATAATCCACTTCGACAGTTCCACTTTTACAACGAGAACAACGACCAGGAAGATCCCATGGGATAAACCGGGGGGTCAAAAGACGGGAATGGCTAAAAATTTAGTTTAATTTTCATTTTCATCGAGTAACCTGTAAACAGTAATCCCAGTAGTGTTTACAGAAAATTCAATTTCTGGGGAACTTGCCATTTTCTGTTGATTCAGGCCACAGATAACTTTTGAAATTCAAATATTCAGCGTAATCCTTCTCGTAATTATTTTCTGGTCCACTTTTTTCTTTGCTTTCTTCGACCTCTTCCTCAATTCCAAGTAGTTCTAATCAGAATGAATTAAATTATTTATGAGATATAAAAAAACCGATTGGATAATATTTGCTGTGGCCTTTATTATGGTATTCCACAACGCACTTCAATTTTGGATAGAGCAGTCTAATGCGGTATTTGATGTAATAATATTGAATAATTTTTACGTCTAAAGATAAAAATAATTTCATTTAACAATTAGAATTACCAAGAAAGCCTTCAAAAGCATATAATTCGGCGGCAGATTTTAAAGTTATCCCTCCAAATTTGACTTCCTTCTGTTCTCCTTGCTTATCACGATAAGTGGTCAGCAATTTTTTCCCTTTCAGATATTCTTCCACGTAATTTTTCGTGATCGGGTTATTCAGATATTCTTGAACATGTTTTGGTTCACATGTAAGCAATTTCGAAAGAGCAACAATCAAAGGTGTAAGAACCATTTTCTTTTGAATTATTGGTAAAAGCTAAAAGTGGAGGAATAAACCTACTTACATTAAGCACCCCTTATGCGTCTCTGACCTAATCAATACTAATTTTTTCTCTCTTCTTTAAGAGAATGACTATTATTTGAAATTTTGGCGCCAAAATTGGCGTCGCTTCTTTCTCAGCAAGCCACACCTCTATCATCACAGTAATCCCTTTTCGTTAAAAAGTGAGAGCCATACAGTATTTCCCTTTCGTTAAAAAGTTCGAACCATTGACCATTATTTTAAAAACCAAAAACAAAAACAATGGACTAAATTGTTTCAATAGGACCTCTCTTATTCTTCCATTTAATTTTAGATAACTCAATAAATTAAATAAAAATGTCTGCAATTAAAAATGAAAACCTCAAAAGAAAGAACAACAAAACTACAAATGGTTGGTTAATTATAATTTTAATAATTAAATAAAAGTTTTAGAAAATGAGGAACCAACAAATGATAATGGAAACGAGGAGAATGTGATGAAAATTGCTCGTTTGGAACTTTCCATGGAGAAGGAAGAAGAGGATGATGAAGAAAAACTGCCCGGAGTTTTTGGACAAAAGAAAATGTTCTGGAAGGTATTTTTGGCCTTTATACATTAATTATTATCTTAGATGGGGCGCCCGAAATATGGAATTTTCAATTTTCAATGCGATGTGTGCCGAGATCGCAATACCAAATTGGCAAATATCATGCGCTTCAAAGTTTATGAAACTGGCTCCAAGGTAATATTCATTCTTCCTAATATAAAAATTCTATATATTAAGGGCGAATATGTCTTCGCGCATTGCCAATTTTACTGCGAGAAATGCGTTCAAGTCAACTTCGAGATAACCGATCTGATGATGAAGAATAGTGGAAAGCAGAAGAACAATTTTGTGAATTTCTGGCAAAAATGATTCCAAGCGATTCTTCAAAATCATTCTTATAAAAATGAGCAATTCCTTTTATTTAATTGTTCCCAGTAATACTCCTGGATTTCCTGATAATCGAACGAATAAATTTAAAATCCATTTGCCTAAAAAATTAATTTTTGACGGATCTTGGGTTGTTGGTCTGACGGGTATAATTTACCCAAATAGGTATTTTTAATTCGAATATTTATATAATTCTTTTGAAGTTGGGCTACCGTTGGTACTGATTCGAAACAATATGTTATTGTACACTTAAAAGACGGAAGAAAATTTCGATTTTTTGTACCAAGTGGGTCGTTCATTACACCCGAGCAGCTTGAGAATGGAATTTATAATGGGATGATACAAGAATTAGAGTCAAAACTGAATATTCAATCAAGCGGAGACGAGCTATACAAGAAGAAGGAGTGATTGAAGATGTTGAAGATGTTGTTGAGGAATCCGAAGCCCCATTTCATCCTACTACTAAAGCTAGAGAAGAGGCCAAACGTAAAGCTCAAGAAAGAGAAGCGAAACGTAAAGCTAAGGAAGAGGCCAATCGCAAAGCTCGAGAACAAGAAGCTAAACGTAGGGCTCAAGAAGAGGCCGATCGAATAGCTCGGGAGGAAGAAGCCAAACGTAAAGCTAAGGAAGAAGCCGATCGGATAGCTCAAGAAATTGCAAGAAAACAGCAAGAAGAGGCCACTAAAAATGCTCAAGAGGCTGCACGATTAGCTGAGGAAAGCCGAAAGAAACAAGAAGAAGAAACTAAAAGGAATGAACAAACCGAATCAGCATCGATGATCCCGGTATATGAATCAAACAAAGATGGACTTGCCTATGGGGTCTACAGATCAATATATACAGTTGATGGAAAAGACCCGCACCCTGAATTACATTATATGCACGAAAAGGATCGTTATTTTTATAATACAACTCGGGATAAATACATGAAAAAATATAATTTGAAAATTGAGAATTTTCTCGATCATGTACAGAAAAATATCGAAGAATTCAAGCGAATGTTTGAAACAGAAGAATACAATGAAGATTATTCAAGCAAATCGGATCAAATAAAAAGAGAAATATTAGAGATAGCAAAGGGAGTTCAATTTTATTACTTGGATGATCTTTCTCGATTCAAATTAAAAATTGCAAATGATCAAATTGAAAATGTAGTGCTTTCTGACCAATTATCTTATGTACTAGGATATGAAAAGGGCCAAGTGATAAGGAATGGTGAAACGGCAAAATATATGGTGGATTTACATGGAGGAGTGAGTCATCTTTGTGTGTATCTGAACAGTGGCTTAATGGTTTTCCTAATATTTTTTATAAATTTCGTAATAAATTTAGGAGAGCATGATCATCGGGAACAAATTTGCAAATTTATTACAAGTTATTGCAGTTGAGGGCAAAGTCGGTCAAATAATCGAGAAGAATTTTCCTTCACCATTATTCCATAAAATAATTGCCAAAGATTTGGATGTTATTGATATTGAAATAAGATCATTGACAGGAAGAGAAGTCCCATTTGAATTTGGACAAGTTATATTAACCCTTCAATTTAAAAAATCATTTGTATTTTGAATTACTTCTAATAAAATGGTCCGTGTTATATTTGATGGTTCTAATTTACGTCTTGAAAAATTCCATCAAGTTGGATCTGGTCAAATTGAATATTTTTCTGGATTGCCAACATACCAAAGAGGTTTTGGCAATGGATCAATAAGACAAAGAGGGGCAGGAGTAGGACGAGTTTTGAAAAGTCTTTGGAGATATTTAAAACCTTTGGCATCTGCCTTTAAGCCGGTTGCTGTTAATGTAGGAAAGGAGATTGGGAAAGAAGTTTTGGCAACTACAGCAAGAGTATTGAATAAGGTTAAAAACTCATAAAATATTTTTCATATAAGATATTTAGGTAGCAGAAGGCGGAGACTTAAAGGAAGCCATAGTAGGAGAAGGAAAAGAGGGTGTTCGTAAGCTTATGACAAAAGCCGGAATACAAAGCGGAAGTGGAAAAAGAAGACGAAAATTTAATCCCCAACGAAAATCAGGAGTCATTTTAAAACCAAACGATATTATTGGACAAACAGTGCCACAGAGAGCTCTAATTAAAAAGAAAAGAATTGACACTCTAGGATATTATTGAAAATGCTCTATAAAAAGGTGGATGCTTCATCGGCAGATAGTATTTCGACAGGATGGATTTTTTCTCGACACCCCCCACAAATTGTGCTGTGTCTAATTCAGCCAATCGGGAATATTTGACGGTTATTTTATTTTATTTAATATATAATAACAATTCTTTAGTTAAATCCAATTAGTTCAACGCCTTTTCATTTTAAAATCCACCCTATCACTAGTTATATAGACTTGAGTAAAGTCTATATTTTGACTGAATGCCGAATAAGGAAAGTGGGTGATGATGAATTGCATGTGAATTTGGATGCGGGTGAAGTGGTTTCCACAATCCAAATGCCTGGAGCCACATGGATTAAGGATATCAAAATTTTGATAAATCAGAGGGAAATATATTCATCAAATCAATTGTACAGTTACAAGGCCTATTTGGATACGGAATTAAGCTACCCAAATGAAGCAAAAGACAGCTTTCTCAGTGTTACGGGTTACAAAAGAGACAAAAATGATCCGGATTCTATTGATGATGAAGGATATGTAGCAAGGAAAAATATGTTTGCTCAAAGCAAGACTGCAATTGATTAGCAAACTTTCAACGGATATTTTCAATCAAGATCTATATTTGATAAGCAATGTTGAATTGGATATAGAAATTACCCCGCAAACAGATGACTTTATGATAATCCAACAAAAAACTGTAGTTGAGCCCCCAGCAACCCACACTAAATACGTTTTTGAAATTACCGATGTTCGGCTGCTTGTAAAAACAATAGATTTGATGGATGGTTTGAGTTTAGACATTGCAAAGCAACTGGATGTTCAGCCAGCTAGATATGGAGTGAGAAAATCATTTATGAAGTCTCTGTTTATCACTCAGGGGAGGACTGATTTTGTCGCTAATTTATTCACTGAGGAGTATGTGAAAAGTATTTTAAAAAATTTTTAATTAGTTATTCAGGGTTCCAAGACGTGTAATGATCGGATTAGTCAACAATTCTAGATATATTGGGGATAAATTCGAAAGCCCATTCAAATTCACTCATTTTAATGTACAAAATATTGAGTTGAGAGCAAATGGACGGTCTTACCCACAATATAATTACAAGTATTTTTTATTTGATTTTTTAATGTTTCTAAATAATTTAAGTTTAAAATATGGTTCCGATATCTATGCTCAAGCTTATCATGATACTCAAGAGCATTTGGGCTTCGCATATACAAATCAAAGTAATGGAATAGATTATACGATGTTCAAAAATGGGTGGTGTATATATGTATTCAATTTGACTAATAGTCAAGAGGATTCGGAAGGATTTGAATTGGTGAAAGATGGTTGCACTTCAGTGGAGATTCGATTTTCCACTCCTGTCCCTGCTGGAGGCGTCACTTTAATCGCCTACGCAGAAGCCGATGGACTAATTCTCATTGACCGTGAATATCCTTATTATTTTATGATTCATTTTATTTTTTTTCCCAGGAAATCGAACTATTACTTCCGATTTAACTGTCTAAATGACGACAAATTTAACTTCTCCTGATTTAATTCTCCCTCAAATTGTGGCAACTCCCCCAGGAATAATTTCATGTTTTGCTGAGACTGCTGAATCGTCTCCTTGGAATTTTATTCTATGTTTAGTTTATTTTTTGGGGACTGGAGCGGCAACGGCATTTGCTCTTTATTTTTATTTGCGAGAAAAGAGTAGACATCCCCGCTGAGTTAAGAAATGGATACATATACCATTAATAAAATCCTTTCTCAACATCCAGCAACAAATAAAATTTCAAGGGGGTTTTTCCTGCCGATAAATGGCCCAAATGCACCAATTTCCCGTGTGCTATGGTTGTGAATTTGGTTGCTTTTTATTAGTAAAATTTAATTAAGAATATATTTAGGACACTTCTAACGAAAGGGGATCACATTGGTGTTGCATTTGGGCGGTAAATTCTTTCCAAGGCTTTTATTTTGACTCTTATGGTGACCCACCAGAAGGATTGATATTGGATTATTTAAAGAAAAATTTTAAAAATATTACTTATAATAAAACGAAATTTCAAAATTTATTTAGTTCTTTATGTGGGCCATATACTATTGTTGTAATTCTATTTTTGTCCTTAGGCCTAAATTTTAAATCAATAATAAAATTATTATCCCAATATAATTCCTCTGATCAATTTATTAATTATATTTATTCATTCTTTTTTAAATAAAATATGAAAAATTCAAAAAGGTGATTCAAATTGGTTTAAATCATAAAAAGCTTGTTCTTCCAAAATTCTTATCGTTCTTTTATGCGCTTCACATTCTATAAAGTCACAAACATCCCCTCCGGAATTCAATAATTCAAGTTGTTTTGCATATTCTTCTTGAAATCGTTGTGGAGAATAAATTGCGAAAAATTGCCCTTTGAAGATTCCAATTTGCCGATCCCATGAATCGGGATCTTTCTTTATTTTCTTTTCCAAATTTTTGAAGGATGGCAACTTTTCTTTGATTTTCTCATCCGCCATTGCCCGAAGTCGCCAAAATGTCGGAAAATTTACCCAATTTTTACGCAATCTAATTGACAATTCGGGGAGGGTTCGATAACTAAAATACTCTATCATAAATTCCTCCATCTAAATTAAAATAGCATTTAATTTCTTATTCATAAAAATATTTAAATGAAAATAACATTTTTAATAAAAGTACATAATAAAATGATTTTATCCAATTTATTAAAAAAGAAAATAAATATTTAAAATAAATATGTGATCACATTCGACTTTCCGAGTTGAAATAAATTGAGGAAGCCGCATCATCCAATGGAATTTGCATGAAAGGTCCTTGCACTGTCCCGCCAACAACTGTCTTTAAATAAAGGGGAAATTAATTGTTTCAGAAATTAAAATCTTACGTTTTCAGAAAAGTCGGATGAAACTGAATCTTGTGCCTCTGCCTGTGCCCGTGCCTCAAGTTGTTCAGCAAGCAGGCGTCCAACTCTTTGAAATTCCATGCTGGAATTCGCCAACTGCTGGGATATTTCCGACAATGGCACCAATTCGGCGCCAATATGTACATTTGGTGGAGGAGGCCTTGGAGGTGGGGTGAGGGCATTTATTTTCTGAATTAATTGTTATAAATATTGAGTTTTAAAAAAAAAAATTCAAATTCTTACGGGGATGATGGCAAAAACAATGACGAACAATAGTAGCAGAAGCAAAAAAAAGACAAAAATTGCCATGATCTGGAAATTCCGAATAATAATTTTAAAAAAATTTATTTAGTACCCAAATGGCCAATGATGTTGTGCTGCTGCTACTGATTTCTGTTGTTTTTATTGTTGTTGTGGAGAGTGCGTTGCCGATTTGTGTTGTTTTTGTTGTGGATGTGGTTGTTTTGGCAATTTGTATTGTTTTTGTTGTGGCTGTGCTGCTGATTGTTTTTGTTGTTGTTGTTGCCAAAATTGTTGTTTTGATTGTTGTTTTGGTGGTGGATGTTGTTGTTGTGGCCGAATTTGGATGGAAGTTTGGGTCCTATATAAAGTAAAATGTTTTTTTTATTTATTATTATTTTTACCTCCACTGGACATGCAAAAATCGTTTGTCGATGGTCAAATTTATCGTCCAAGCACAGAAAGACACCACTCTTCGCCCATGGCCTATAGCATGTTTGGTTGTGACGGACGAAAAGCATACACCCGTCGTGACGAGTCATCGGGGCGGCATTTACGCAAAATATGAATAAAAAAAATGTAAAAAATCATTTTATTATTGGGAATGGGGAAATTATTGAACATGAATGATCGATCCCATGTCGGGAAATGGCCATAGATCTTAATCTCCTATCGCATTCAATCAATCATTATTCATTCCATTATTATTTTTATCCTAAACCGGGCAATATCCGCAGAATGACCGCTCGCGGGAAATTTTAAATTCTCATCATATTTTTATTTTTCATAAATGACTTTTGGTCCCAAATTCAGCAGAGGTCAGACACCCAAACTGCACCGAGAGACTATAGGGTAGATCACATCAAAGAACTAGGCCAACATTTATCCATTTGTTCAACTTTTAAATTTTAATCTTTTTTATTTTTCATAAATGACTTTTGGTTCCAAATTCAGCAGAGGTTAGACAGAGACAAAGTTAGCGAGAGACTATAGGGCAGACCGCATCAAAAAACTAAGCCAACATATATCCGTTGGTTCAACTTTTAAATTTTAATCTTTTTTATTTTTCATAAATGACTTTTGGTCCCAAATTCAACAGAGGTTAGACACAGACAAACTTAGCGAGAGACTATAGGCAGAGTAAAAAATCAAGCCCAAAGATGTCCGCTGCCAGCCGCGCGGCCCCTTTGAAGTAAGCCTTTTCCTGTCCGCTTGCTTGGTATACTGTATACCGTAATCTCAAGGAGGCCCAAACCGGGGCGGTTCAATACCTTTACTACTGACAGCAGACTGATATTATTAATTAATGCCATTAATCGTTTAGAATTAATTTTAAGAATAGAATAATATTCATATATATTATATAGCAATTTATTTATTTCATATTTTCAACACATTTTATAGTTTAAGTAATGCAATTAAAATTTTATATATATTCATTTTTAAAATAAAAGGTAAATGGTTAAATTTATTTATTTTTAATTTCTGTTTGAATTTTTTTTTAAATATTTTTTGCCCCGTATCCGATTTTGATTTTTTTGTTTAAATAAATATAAAAATTTTATTCCTAATTTTTATTAATTATTCTAAATTTGGCATCCAAAATATGATAGTCTTGCACATCATTATAAAGGTGAAATCAACTTAGAATGGATCAGACAAAGCTATATAATATGCATTATTCCTCTTTTAAAAAATAAATATATTGGAATATAAAAATTTCATATATATAAAGATCACTTAATTTATTTAACAATAATTCGATCAAATTAACATCTATATAATAAATATATTTATGTTATTGATTTTTTTATAGTTTAAAGTCATTTCGGACATATTATATTATATTTTCATTATATTGAAGTGTGGGTTGTTAATTTTCAGAGCTTGAACGAATTCGTTTGTTGTAACAAAGCCATTTCTTGTGGATATGGAGGCTCAAGGTTTTTATCACGATTAAATTCCTTTTCTATGTTTCGCGGCACAAAGGCCGATTAGTTTGGACGATTTACTCAAAGGCCGGTTCGTATCGGACATATGAAGCAATAAAATTCAATGAATTTTTTGTTATTTTAATTATTTATATTATCATAAAAAAGTTAATTTCACTTATTCTCATCCTTTCTTCATTTGTTTTCATAATAATTTTATGTATTTCCAAAACAAATAATCGATCGATATATGATGCTGTTATTCAGATATATTTATTTTAATTAATAAATTTTTTGACAATATATTTAAATTAATTTACTATCTGGAATAATTATTAATATTTTTGATTTTTAAAAAAGTATTATAAATTTACAAAATTTTTCATTAATAAGTAAAGAGAAGTGGAGCATGAATTTTTTTCTTTAAGCGCGTTACATCATTAGATAAATTTTGGTATATCTTTAAATTTCTTCTTGAAAAAAATGAAAATGTAAAAATTTGAAAGAAATTGTAAATGATTAATTCTTTGAAAAATTAATATTTTTTTTCAAATGAACTTGTTTGTATATTGAAAATGTTTTGAAATTTAATCAATAATATTTTTTTTTCCTTGATAATCTCATTGCATATGAAATTTGTTTCTGCTTATTTCCAATTCCAAATTCTAAGCTCACGCGGCGCCATTTATTTAATGTTTTTATAATTTATTCTGAAAAGAAAGTTTTCTTAATTTAATATTTAATTATTATTTTACAAGGCTATAATTCTATTATCTTGAATATAGATGTCATCTGGGGGAGAGTCGGCTTCCTTTGCGTAAGAGAGAAACTGCTTATTTATATAGGAGAATGAGGGCAAAAATCAGACTAAATTAGCGATATACGAAGGTTGGAATGCAGAGTCGATTTTTGATCTTTATTTTATAGTTATTTTGATAATTAAAATTTGAAATAAATTTTTTATTTATAATATATTTGTAAGATTTTTATAAAAATTAGCTATTATTTATTTTCAAATCATTTATTCCCCCATTTAATGGTAAAAGACAATGGATAATATTTTATTATATTTAAAAAATTTTAAAAATATTTAATTAGAATAAAAAATTTTTCAATAAATTCCTAGCATAATTAAAAAATAATCCATTTTTTTAAATTAAAATCCTTTCCTTCTTTTACTTTCATTCAATTTTCTTTTAACTTTATTTTTTTAACTTTTAAATTATAAAGTAAAATATTTTATAAATTAAATTTATAATTTCTGTTGCTTTTTGGACAATTAGAAATTCTCAAAATAAATGACGAACACAAAATTCTATATTAATTATTTTTTTATAATTCAGATTTCTTTTTATTGGTATATAAAAAATACTTAAATCGATTTTCTTATTATATAAGAAATTATCAAATATTATATTTTGCAAAATAATAGAGATGTACAAGGTACAAGCGTATATTTTATTCAAAATATTTGGAGATATTGTATGAATCCATTCATTAAGAATATTCCAATTTTTATCGTTGTCGTTCAGCTTACTAATTATTTTATAATTTTTGCAATTAACATATATTTTCTCATTATTCCGTTAATATCTTTTATTGCTAAATGTATACATTAAAGTTTCTATTTTTAAAATTAATATCTAAAATTAGTTTTTTTTTGTATCAATTTTATAATAGTTCAAAACATTTATAAGGTAAAATAAATTAAATGTAGAAAGTATTTTTTTTATCTATTTTTAACATCTCCCATTCTGCTTTCCTTGTTGCTTTCTCTAACTCATGTGCAACATCGTTTTTCTGGCAAATTTGACATGATCGATCATATTTTTGAACAATTAAATGTTCGTGTGTCGTATCGCCACGGTCAAAGAATGCATCCAACAAATCAGAACATAATATTATAATATATAATTCTTTCAATTATACTTCATATTTTTACTTGTATTTTTATTGACAAATAATTTTTTAATTTTTAATAATTTCAAATTATTTAATTTATTATTTATTTTCTATTGATAATTTCAAAACAAAAAATTTATTCTTTTCTATATTAATAGAAATTTTACTATTTTATTATCTTCTTCATTCATGTTATTTTATAGAATATTTTCATATTTTTTATATCACTAATTGACTATTAAAAATTCATTATTAAATTAAAATGATATATTAATAAAAATTTAGATTTCTTTAAATTTTTTTAAATAGTAGTTTATCTATAACGAATGAAATAATTTAAAAAATTATATTTGAATAAATTTATTCATTTATTAAATAAATGCAAAATACATTTGCAAAAATGCATTCTTATTAATCTAGTTTTTATTTCATATTAATTTTTATTTATATTAAACAAATTTTTGCTATCTTCATTTAGCTTTAAAATTGTAGATAATACATTCATACTAATTTATTAAGAAAAAAATTTAATTTATAGCGGAATCATAAATCCCTTAAATCCGGCTCTAAAATCCTTTATATAAAATAAACACTCCACCAACCATTCTCTTCATTTCTCTCTTTCAAATAATTCTATTTCATTTGACATAAAACCTTAAAATCCTATTCTAATTCTCGCATGATTTTTTGTGAAACTATAGAATATTTATAATATTGACCATAATTTTTCTAATATTCGTCTATTATTTTGTCCTTTACTCTTTTAAAAATTTGATATTTAAAGCATATCTTCAAAAATTTTTATTGATTCCAAATGAACATATTAATTAACAATTTAAATTATTACTTGGCCTTTTTCCATATTTTTTTTCAAAAAATTGATCAAATCATTTCAATTAAAAAAGGAGTTCATATAGTAAAATGGGCAAGCATCCAATTTTTATTTGTAATTGTTTAACAAATTGTTTTTAAAAAATTTTGAATTAAATATACGTCACGAATTTTAAAGAATTTTGTGATAAAATTTTTCAAAATTTTAAATTTTAATTTTTTTTATTATCCCATTTTTTATTGTTGATATTAAATTAATTTTATTATTTTTCTAGAGTATTAAAATTTTATATTCCTATAATTTTTTAATTTATTTGAGTTATAATAATTTTCTAGAGTAATTATTTATCAATTATTAAATATTAGAATATTAATTGAAGATTATTTCAAATGATGTGTAATATAAGGAAAATGCGATATAGATATAATTTTTAATTTACTAAATTATTTAATATCATATTTTACATGTAAAAATATAGATTTTATAGTTTAGTCTTTTGATTCATAGAATCATAATATTATGATTTTATTCATCTTCTTCAAATATTTTCTTACCTTTCATTTAAATAACACCCATGTCTCCCTCTCGGAAGTAAACCAATTAAATTAATTAATCTTTTTTTTATTTCTCATCCATTAAAATATAATAAAATATTCCTTCCATACCACTAATATCCTTCCACATTATTTTCTTCCATCCCTTCATTTTCATTCTTAGCTCACCGCCCTCTTCCGATTCATAATCTAAAAATTCAATATTTAATCGATTTTGTTTAATTTTTATAGGATATCTATTAATTTTAAAAATAATTCTTGTATCAATTAGAAATGAAATAGAAATTTTAATTTTAAGATTTTTTAATTTTATTTTTTAATTCATTAATACATAAATTCTTCTTCATTAAAATTAAGCTTCAATTTTATATAAACAAAAAATATTATATTTTATTTATTACTTGACTAATATAATCCCATTGACTTTTAAGTTTAATTTTATCAAAATTTTTATTATTTTTAAATTTTTATATGTACTCTCAATTAAAACTAGCCACGAATAATATTTTAATTTTATTATTTTATTAATTTAATTTAAAAAATTTTTTTATCATTATTATTCAAGGCTTCATTAACTTTCCGATATTTAACATATCGAATCATTCCGCAATTTCCTGCTTCTTTACGGCAAATTTGGCATTTAATTTCTTGTCTATTATGCTACGGTCACTGTCCAAAATCCTCGTGCATTGCGTTTGGAATTCTAGCAAGACTTATGTGCCGGCTCAAAACGATCATTCTCGATAATAATGTTCCTCTTTCATTGTTCTGCATTCCTTTTACTGTTCGGCCAATAATAAATTGAGATAACTTTTTAAGCAATATATAATTTTTTATTATAATTTAGAATTAACTTCTTTATTTCTCTATGAATAGGGTCCAACCACGCTTTATTTTCAATTAATTTGAAATAGAGCTGAAAATTCTTATTCTTTAAATCTTATTCAAATTTATTAAATATTCTTTTATTTTATTTTAGGTAATCTTTACATTTCCAGGTCATAATATTGCTTTATAATAATAAATTTTAATTATTTATTATAGGTTCTCTAAAAATAGCTTAATATATCTTAAAATAAAATTTTTCGTTAAATTTTTCATTTTTTTTCCTAAATTTAAAATAGTTTTACGCCTTTTTGGACGTTAATTAATTATTTAATTTGATAAATTTTTAAATTTATTTATTATAATTCTATAATTTTACAAACCGTTAAATCCAATTCAAGTTTTATAATTACCTAAATGTTTTGGTATGCTTTCTGAAGAATAATTTCGTTTGGCAATTTAAAAAAAAAGTCAGTATAATTTCTTTCACTTTAACTGCATAAAAAATTAGGCGGATTTCAGTTATCATGAAACTTAATTAAAATATTTAAATTCCCGTAAAAAAATTTTTATTTAGAATTCTAAATCTTTTCAAATTATAATTTAACAAAAGTTACATTTTCTATTTACTTGATCGTAGAGCGATATTTAACCAATTCATATGTTGTGTTATTTATATTATGAATATATCATTTGTACAATTAACTGTAGCTTGATCGATCACAATATTCCATATCATGGAATAGGCAGCAACATTCCATCTTATAGTTTTTTTTTCGAGACAATAAAAATAATTATTTTTCTTTATTCAAAAATTTAAATATTAATAATAAAAATTTTTATTTTCTATATAAATTTCAATTTATAAGTTAATAGCTGATTTTAGGCTTATTAGAATTAATGGAATTTATCGCAATAATCAAAAAAAAATAAAAATCTGAAATTTATAATAATAATAATTATAATTAAACAAGATATTGTGCATATTTTTATTTTTTTTTTTGATCGAAGAATGTTCAAATAATTTTTTTAATTTACACAAATATTTAAAATTTTTCATAAATATCTTAATATATTTCAAATTTTTCGTATTAGTTTAAAAGGTCTATTTTTTCCAACGCCAGTTTGATGTCTTTCTATTATAATGCTTTTATTAGAAAAAACAAAAAAATTCGAACAAAATATCTTATTCTTTGCTGAAAAATTAGTAAAAAATTTATTTTAAAGAAAACTATTTATTGAAAAAATCTATATATTTAATTTAAATTTTATTTAAATATGTTTTTTTATCAAGTTACAAAATAATTTAAGTTTTCACTGACGAATAGAAAAATATTTTACAATTTTCTACCATATTGGTAAACTAAATTTAATAGATTTTTGTAAATTTATTTTTTTATTATGGTGTAATTAATTTTAATATGGCGAATATTTATAATTTAATGTAAATCGAATAATTCTGAATAAAAAAATTTTTTAAAAATTTATAAATGTATTTTCCATTAAAGTCATCGATGAAATAGAAAAAACTGTTTTAAATTAAAAATAGATATTTTTGAATATTTTTTTTTACTTAAATTAAATTAATTTATATTAATTTTAAATAATTTATTATATAGCTTCACAATGATTCATGATATTTATTTAAAAATCCATTTTATTCTATATCACTTTTAATTCATTAATTTTTGCAAAATTCTTCATTTCTTTATTTTTATTGCTTATTACCCGTTTTTAATTGTTGCATTTTTAAATTTCGAAATCATCTTGTATATAATTTCTTTTTTTGATAAAATTTTTTTTTACTAAAAATGATTTAATTTTATTCTTATATATCTGAAATATAAATCTTTAATAAAAATTAAAATTCTTCAAGTCTATAAAGTTGAAAAAAAAATCAAAAAATTATAAAATTAATTTATATTAATTTGGTAAACTAAAATTCTGGAAATGTAAAAAAGAAAATTTTTATTGGAATGAAAAATAAATTGCATCTAATGTTTCTTTCCTATAAATTTATTTTTAAAAAATTGTATCTTTTAAATTGTTCAATAATATTATAAAATTTATTGTTTCATTTTTGTTTAAAAAAAGAAAAATTATATTTTGACAATTATTAATTATAATTTTAATGTATAAATATTTGAATAAAAAAAATATTTTAAAATGTTTCAATATGCTTTTTAAATTCGGTAATTGACCGAAATTGTTTAGGATTATTTTAAAATACAATTTGATTTTATGTTTTTCAGAAATTTGCTTGTTTTATTATAAATAAATACATTTTTTGATAATCAAAATAACAAATATAAATTATGATGAATGATAAAATTGAAACAGGCAAAAAATAAGAATGAATAATATAATTATTTGCTTTTATTAAACAAATTTTATTTAAAAAAATTTATAAATAAATTTTAATAGAATTTTTATCATTTTTTAAATATATAATTATAAAATTTTTACAGGTTATTTAACTTTAATATTGTATTTTTAAGAAAAGTTTCTATCTTATTTATTTAGTGGTGTTCAAAGACATTCTCCAATATGATGAAAGTCTTTGTTTGCATAAATATTTAAAAAAAAAATTTTTTGAAATACGTATTTTTAAACAAATATTTGTTTTATTTCAATTTTTTCTGTTTTGAAGAATCTTTAAAGAAATTAAAAAAATAATTTTTTTCCTATTTCCCAACTTTTTATTGCAAAAATCAAATTTCAATATATATATAAATAAAAGTTTTTTTTTATAATTTTTATTAATAATTCTCTTTTTAATTTTTATATATTTCTTGTTTATAATTTAACTTTAGATTTAATTTAATTTTTTTTCATTATTATAAATAATTGAGGATCTTTTTAATCCTTTATTTATTTTATTTTAATATATATTTCTATTTCCTTTTATCATTTTGTCATTTATTGGTAAGTTTTCAATATTTTACGAATTTCTGTAAATTCAAATTTTTTTATCATTATAATAACATACTTTATTTACGAACTAAATCATTCTGTAATTAAATAAATTGGAAAATGAGATAAGAATTTTCAAAATTACCGCCAATTTTCATGCTGAGTGAATTTGATGTTCTTTGCTTTAATTTTTATTTTTTTTTTGTATTTTTATTTTCAGTTGTTGAATTTTATAATAATATTTAATAAAAATTGTTAATAAGAAAAAATTTTTTCAAAAGCAACCAAATTTGTTCAGAATCTCCTCAACATTTTCTGAATCCGTCCTTATTGATAGCCAATTGTAGCAATCAAGGATTTGGAACTGACTCGATATTAAAGTACAACCAAACTTCAGACTCAAAATAAGAAAGTGTGTCGAACAAATTGAGAAACCTATAAATCCGCACTTATAAATTTTGAAATTCGTTATTCTATTTAAGAATCAATAATATTTTTATAAAATAAATTAGTGAGTAAAAAAAAATTATAAAATTAGTAATCTTCTTAATGGATAATTTAAAATATTTTAGTTGGATTTTGGCAATTCAAAATAGGGCAAAGCGTTGTTGTCAGCAAAGTTGGGCATTCCAATTTTGGGCATTCCGTTTTTGGGTAATTGAGCGAGGAGCATTCAATTTTTTGGGCATTCCATTTATGCATTGTAAAATTTTTTAATTTTATATAATTACAAAATTTTTATTCTTTTTAAATATTCATACCATATAATAATATATTTTTTTATTAGTTTAAACAATTTATTTATTAATTTTATTCATTTATAATTCATAATTATGATTTGTTTTTCATAATATCAAAATCCAATAGCAATATTCTTTTACATTAAAAAATTTCAAAATTTTCTTTTGCTGAATTTTTCAATATTAATTATTGATTCGATTTTTTAAAAATTTTTTAATTTATTTAAACATAAATAATCTATTAATTTAAAGAAAATTCAATTTTTTGTGAATTTTATCAAAAAAATATTTTAAAATTATTTAGATTTTTTTGTTTACTTTGGCCATTTTCCGAAATTATAATTCATTTATATTTTCAGTTATATATATTGGTTCCAAAATTAACATTGAAGCGAAATATTCCTTATTTATAATATTTTGTGACATTCTCACACATTTAAATCCAGTAAGAATTAATTTTGGAGTTATTCCTGGGAAAAATATTTTAATTAATTTTTTGTCTTTATTATTATCTTTTTTTTTCTGTTAAATTATGGTAATGCGCGTTTAGGAAAGGAAAATATTCGATGTGATAGCTGATAAAAAAGGGCGTAGGAGATTGGTTGGGGCGCCCAAAAAAATTATCATTAAATATTGATTCTCTTTGTAATTTTTTGTCAAAATGAAGAGTGAAATTATATTTAATTGAAATATTTTAATTTCTACAAATTATTTCGAAAAATATTTGGATTTTTTTATATGATTCTTTACTTATATTTGTATTAATAATTTTTAAAAATATTTAACATGTGATGCTATATTTATTATGCTCTAAAAAATTTTAAACTAACAAAAATTGCATTATGCAATTTTGCAATTTAATTTAATACCTATATATATGGCTGATTTTATTAACTAAGAATTTTTATTTTTTAATATTTTAAATTTTCAACTCAAATAGAATTTAATATTATATAATTATTTAATTTCAGACGTTGTAATTCGCACCATTTTTAATTAATTAATTTAAAAACATATTTATAACCAAAAAAATAATAAATTATATTTCATTTATTGATTATTTATTTTTTATTATATTTTTATATATAAATGAAAATATCTATTTCATGACAAATGCCCAAGTGTTTGGGGGCTGAAATGGCCGGGCATTAAAAGAATGATATTTTTCTCTTCAATTTTCGTCTTTATTTGCTGCCTATAATTCAAATTTGTGAAATATTTAATTTGCCAATATAAATGTATATATTGATTTATAAATATTCAATAATTTTGATTGAATTAAAATTTAGGAAATTTTTGTTTACTTAAATATTCAGAATCTATTCTCTACACATCCTTTACACATTTATCATTTTCCCTTAATTTCCTTTCAAATTTCATTATTATACACTAAAAATGTAATCTTTAATATAAATAAATTTCCCATATAAAATTTCATTCATTAGCATAATACTTTTTTTATTCTATATTATTCTTTAATATTTTTTTAGATTTTGCAATGGCGTATTTTTGATAAAATATTGATAGATATTTTTATTTACTCAAATAAATTTAAATTTATTCAATTAAGTTTATTTCTTGAAGATTTTATCGCGGTAATATATTTGTACAATTTTAATGTAAATAAATAAAATTTAAAAAATCTATCTACTTGATCAACACTTTTATTGATTGTCAAATGAAATTATTTGAAATATATTTAAATATTGAAAATTATATAAAGATATTTCAAAATATAGAAAAATATTCTTCGATTAATTAAATATTATAATATTAGCTTGTATAATCGGAAATTCTACATAAAAAGGCTAAAAATTCCAAAATATGACATACTGCAAAATACAAAAGGGATTAATAATTATTAATTGGGAATCAAGGGCCCAAGTTTTTTAAAACATAGGAAATAATTTTCAGTTTTTTTTTATAAATTTACCTATAAAATTTTTAGATTTTTATTTAGAAAATAATTTTTAAAATTAAATTTATTTTCAATTAATTTACCATTTATTTAAATTACAATAATTAATTTAAAAATTTCTTTTATTTAAATATTTAGTAATAGAGAGTTGTAAGTAAAACATTTTGCTAACACAACATTTATAATTTTCAGCAGAATTTTGTACTTTTAAATATTTGATTTTATCTTATTTATTGTTAATTTTTAAAATAAGAAATTCACTTTGAAATTGGCAATCAAATTGTACCATCCATTAATCCAAATATATCTGAATAACTCTTTCAATTTATAATAAAAAATCAATGCTCTTTTTTCTATGAAGCGATGATAAAAATATTTAAAAAAATATATTATTTTTATCTATAAATAGAATATATATTTATTAAGGTCAGATTTTTTTTCAATTATTCAAAAAGAAATTTAATTTTTCTAAATATTATTTTTTGTATAGAAAAAGAAAATTGTAATCATTTTTATTCAATAAATTATTTTATATTATATCTTATTTTTGAATTTATGGATTTTTTTATCATAAACCCATGTAAAGATCAAGCAAAATAGAGGATATCCCTACGATTTCCAATTGTTTTATATTGGTGCTTTATTTGAACAAATGTCATTTTAATTGATTGATTTTTATCTCAATGAGATAATGAGGAGTCTTAAATTTAATTATTTTTCATATTTTTTAATACCATTCATTCTTAAATTTTAGTATTTATAAATTTAATTTTTTTTAATGAATATTTCATATATGAAAATTTTTCATTTAGAATTATTAATGTTTGAGATAGAAATGGATTTATTTAATGCTTCTAAGTTAATATTTAATAGATTCTACGGTAAAAATTGTAGATTTAAATAATAATTTTTTTACATTGGATTTCTCTTTCTGAATACTCTTCATAAATATATATTCAATTTTTTTTGTACTTTAGAATTTTTTAAACGAATAGTTTTTCTCAAATAACATTTTTTAATTTAAAATAAATATATTTATAATCTTTATTAATTTCATTCACTGAATATTTCTAAATATATTTTAATAATAAATTTTGTTTAATAACACAATTAAAATTTTGTAATTAGAATCTTATTTTATTATTATTGAAAAAATTTTAATAACCTATTATTTAGAGAAAAGTAAAAAAAGTTGAAAATTTTGCTTTATGACAATGTCAAAAGTGCATCCAAAGCGATGAGATTTGATAAAATATTACAATAGCAATGGGCACAAAAATTTTTTAATAATTTCTAGCTTCTTTTCATGGAATAATAAAATTTCATGAAATATTTTAATTGATCAATGTGTTTTGTTTGTTATTTTAATAAAAAATATAATTTTTTTAATTTTTAAGAATAATACTATTTAATTTATATAAATGTTATTAAATTTATTCATATACAATTTTTAATTTTAATTCAAACAAATTTTGTTTATTTTCTCCTCTTTATGAAATTTTGGAATATGTTTTAAATAATTTTACATTTTTAATTTATTTTTTTTAAAAAATTTAAATTAACATTTTTTATTTATAATAAGGAAAAAGATAATTTAAAATTTATGGTTAAAAAGTAATATTAAATAAATTAATTTTTTAAAATAATCATAGTTAGAAAATTTCTGATCTTTTTTTTTTAAAAAATAGGTTATTTAATTTAATTTATATGCTAGCTTAGGATTTTAATCTTTATACCTTCTTTTTATTAATGTATTTCAAACATTGTCATAGTAAATTGCGGGATAAGTGGCAAATTATAATTTTTTTCATTTTTACTAATACAAATTTATCATTTTCATTTATTTTTCTTTTAATTTAATATTTTATAATTTTAGATTCAATTAAATTTGTGAAATATCTTTTTCTTTATTTATTAAATTTTTGTCTATAAAATTTATTAATTGAAAAGCTATCTTTCATTAATTTTTTTATGTATATATCCAAAAGTTATTTAAATATTTTCATTCGCTCCTGGAGGGGCATTAAATCGCGTTTCTATTTGGATTCAGGAAGAAAAAAAAGATCTCAAATAAAATTTTTAAAAAAATGTGAAAAAATATTTACAAGCTATATTTTTAAATCTTTCTAATGCATTTTTATTCATTATATCATGTTTGAAAAATTTTTATAAATTGACAAACAAACAATGGCAAATATTACACCACTTTCGCTTTTCAAACCTATAGTAACATTTTATTCTACTATTATTGATAAATATATTTATTTATTATCTTTAAGTTATATTTTTTAATTCCTCGTCGAACTGTTGAACCTTGGCGTTCAAAATTTAGTGGATACCTACTATTCATTCTGACAATGTATATCTACACTAACATAATTTCTTTATTGAAATACAAAGAAAAAATTTAATTTTTGCTAAGACAATAAAATATAAACATAGATTTAAATTTTTATTTTATTCAATCATAAGTAAATTTGAATATTTTTCGGATATTTTCTACATTCACAGTTATAGAATACAAAAAAAAAAATAATTTGAAATTGGTTCGATTTTTGAATGTATTTGAATTGACTTAATCGGCTTAAAATTAATATTTTTAAAACTTTTTATAACTAAAGTTGAAGATGATTATCCTTCCGAATATCCTTTATAATTAATAAATTAATAAAAAATTTAATATTTTTCTTATCAGCTATAAAATTTTTTCGTTTAATTTGATAATTTTTAAAAAAATTATTTTCAATTTTTTCTTTATATAAACACAAATTTATTTCCTAACTCGCTACTGACAACCATGGACCCCATCGAGTAATAATGGTTTGGGTTTCATTGGAGGTCTAGGAACATTTTTCATAATTTCGCTTTTCGTATTTGGCTTTCAAAATAATTTTCAAATATGTGAAATTAAATTTTATCATTATATTTTTCGTAGAATGAAATATTAATTTTTTATTTTCTATTAAGTAATAAAGATTAAATCAATCATCTTTTGATTGGCTATGAAATTTTTTTATAGAGAAATAAATAATTATTTTAAATTATACTTGATATATTTTAATGAATATTTCTAATTTATAAAAATGACAAATTCATAATATAATATCTCATTTAAATCAATTTAAATAATTTTAATTTTATTTCTTCTTATTTGCATTGATACATATTAATCAAATAAAAGATTTCATGAATTTATTTATAAATTTATTTTAAATAGAATTATTTTGTTAATATATTTATTTATAATTTAAAAATATGATTTTGGTATGCTTTATTTTTAAATTATGCAATTTCATAGAATTGACATTCATCAGTCGTTTTTTTTTTGAAATTTAAAATTGGTACGCCAATTTTGTATTATTTGAGAATGCTATAAATCATAAATTTGCTTTTGTATAATTTAATCATACATATAATATTTTTTATTAATTACAATGTTTAAATGAAATACAATTTTTTCTGTTATTTAGTAAATATTTATAAAATTTTATGATTAAATATTACTAATTAATTTTTTAAAAGAAGAATTAATAATAATAGAACTCATTGATACGGTTATTGATATTTATTCATTCTCAAATTTAATTTTTAAATTTAAAAATTTTATCATTTTATTTCTTTTTTTTGATTGGTTTATTTTTTAATTTAAATATTTAAAAAATGATATTTTATGATATTTAATAAATTTATTTATTTTTTGTAATAACCTGTTGCTTTCTTTTTTATAGATTCCTTTTTTATCTATCTAATCGAGTTTTTATTTTCGATAGAAGACAAAAAACATTCTGGAAAAAAAAAATTTCATATTTATTAATTTATTAATAATGTAGAACCTTCGTATTTTGAGCCAATATGTAATTTTTATTTTATATATTTTTGTAAAATTTTATAATTTATATAAAAGGTTTGGTAGATTTTTTCTGGTCATCTTAAATCGCTTTTGTTAGCTCGCAACAGAATTTTATTAAAATGTTAAATCTTATATTAACCATTTAATTATTTTTACATTATTTTATTCCAAATTTTGTTTTTTATTCTGCTTCGAAAATTAAAAAAAATTATTTTTTTCTATTATAAATATAATTAAAATAATTATTTTATAAGTTTTTTTAAATTTTACTGAATTATTTTTTTATATAAACACAATATCGTACAAAAGATTTTCATATTTGTCAAATTTCATTATTTTTTATGATTGATATTTACAGATATTTTGTAAAATTTTTATCTAAAATAATAAAATTATTCTATTAAAAATTCTTTTCAATAGTTCAAAATGTTTTTTGAAAGCATTCAAATTTTGAATGATTACATTTATTTTCTCCTTTAATTTGGCAACAAATTTTACATTTATTTTGATGAAGAAATATCTATTGATATAATAATGTTTTTCATTAAAATTTTTTTTATATTATAAAAAAAAGAACGGCTGATAAAAATTTTAGATGAAATATTTATGCATGCTTTTTGAAAAAAAATTTTAATTGAGAGAAAATTATATTATTGGCTTTTAATACTGCCATAAAATAAATATATTTTTTTTAATCAATTTTTATATTAATTCAATATTAAATAAATTTCCATTTTTTTTATTAATAGATATTTTATATATTCTTTTTTTATCGTTTATAACTGCTGTTGAAATGTTTATATGCTAATTTAAAAATTAATTTCATTTATAAATCTACCAAAGGCAATTGAAATAAATTGTGAATAGTTTTATTAAATATACATTATCTATAATCCTTTGAAAATAAATATTTAATATATTTTAATTATTTTAAAAACCGTAATTAAATTTCTTTTATATATTTATTAAATTGATAGTTTTTTATTATAGAGTCTTAAAATAAATTTATTAATTTGCCTTAAAAAAATTATTAATTTTTATTTGATATTATTTTTAATTTATGTAGTTTTCTTTATATTCTTAATTACATATAAATTATCATTAAAATAGTAGTTCGTTCTATTAAAATTTTTTAATTATATAATTTTTAATTAATATTTCCTTTTTCTTTATAAATTCAAATTTGAATTATGTATTTTAATCTACACCAGTCAAGTAAACAATACTGCATTCAGGACATTTTTTGATTTGTCTCAAATATTCTCTGAATGTAATACCAATAATAATCACAATTAAATTTAAATTTTTTATAATATTATATATTATATTTTACTAATCATCGATCTGTAAATTTGACGAAAAGGTAAAAAATTCCATTAATCAAATCATCTTTATCAGTGATTTAAATTAAAAATTTAATTATTTTATATAAAATAAAAAATCAAATTTATTTAATTGAAAATTTCCCTTATTCCTTACGTATACTGATGAAAATAATTAAAATTCTAATTTTAAAAAATTCTGATTATAAGTCTTCACTGCTGCAGGTGGTGCTGTGTCCACCGTACTTGGAGATGTTTCGGTTGGTGTTCCAAATATCAATAATTTTTATTGCAAAAATTTTTATATTTTTTTATAATTTATCGTTGTTACGAAAAAAATTTTCATTGTGTTAATGTGGAACAAAAAGTTTGAAATTTATTATTGGCTAAAAACACAAATTTATATATTTCCAATATGTGAGTTTTTTAAATAAATAAAAATTATTTATTCAAATATAATTCTCTTCCTTTTTAATAATTTAATTTTTACCATCTCTTTTATCGTTTTCTAAAAATTAGCATTTTTCATATCAAATTTTTTAATTTTAAATATTATTTATTAAATTATAGCCAAAAATTCCGTTTATTTTTATTAGATTTATAAATTTTTCAAGCTAAATTTTTTGTTTTTAATTTTTATATTTTTTGATTGGAATATAAAATTTTAAATTGAAATTATTAAAATTTTTGTATGAATTGTTCAAATTTTTTGACCACTATAAAATTTTGAAGTCAATCGAATTATATTCTAAAATTTTATTTGATTAATTTTTTTTTCTTATATTTTAATTATAATTTTTCATATATTCCGATATTTCATCGGTGGCGTTCATTTAAAAGATGACTTGCTTTTTCAAATTTTGTATTAATTCAATATATCTTTGAATTTATAGAATTTTCTCACACTTTTGAGTAAGAAATTTTTAAATATATATATATTCATTTTTTACTTTAACATTCATATTTTTGAAAGTTTTTTGTCAATTTATGTTATTCTAAATTCTTTTATCAAAATTAAAAATTAGAATTTTTGTACAAGTTAATGAAAAATATTACTTGTTTATTCTTTTGAATTATTGAAGATATAGAAAAATTTTTATTGTGCATTAAAATAATTTAATTTATAAAAATCGACATGTTGATCCGTTTTTCTTTAGAGATACAAATTTTTAAGAATAAACATATTCCAAATTTCTTCATCTTTTTCTACTATGTCAGAGTAATAAACATAGAAGAATTCATCAAGCAATCTTTATTTTGCTCTAATATTGCATGCATGAAATTGAAAAAAACTTTCATAAATTGTTTTTATTGGGATAAACCATTTTATTTTTTATATCAGAAATTTAAAAAAATTTGTTTATATATTATATTTAAATAAAGATTATTTTTTACTCTAATTTCAATAATTTTTATCTACATATAAATATGCCTTTATATGCCTTTTTTCTTTTAATATCCATTTTAATATTTTTATAAATTTTAAAATTTATAATAAAGTGATTAATATATCTAATTATTCCCTTTCTACATAAAAAATAATTTGATAAAAACTCTTTTTTAATAAAACAGGTATTTTAACATCCAAAGCAATATTTTTAGAAATAATAATTATTTGTAAAAGGAAAAGAAATATAAAATCTAAAATCTTTTATTGCATTAATTATTTTTTTCTAATTCTACAATTTTTTTTCCATTTCATTTAGTCATAAATTTATCAAACTTACTGTTTATTAGATTTACAGATATTATTTTCTACTATTTGTGGACATTATGTAGTAACTTTAATTTATTTTATGTCTTTAGGATTTGAATTCCCAAATATAATTAAAATATTTTAGCATTATAAATTTCCTGATTGTTATGTTCATTATTTTTTGAATTTGATAAAACAAAATTTTAAATTATGAAAAACATATTTTTTAGCGAAAATATTTTGGCGAAGAAAAGAAATTTAAATTCAATCATTTTTTTTACTTTATATTTTATTTTTTTTAAATTTATTTAATTAATTTAAAGAAAATATTTTTTTAAATTTCGCAACTTTTATTTAATTTTTAAATTTCTTGTTTTTTATTTAATTTTTAGCCATAAAAATTTAGAAATTAAGTATTTAGCTATTTAAATATATTTTGATATCATATTTTAAAAAATTAATATTAAAGACCTAAGTGAAAATTTAATGAAAAATATTTTTTAAAAATAGTTAAATTCTAATTTTTCTTTAAAATTATAATTTTTTTTCTTTTTATAAAAAATAATAATTTTATTTCATCCTTCAAATTTTAAATTAATTTTAACTTATAATTATCAATTAAAATTTAAAAAAATATTAAATAAAATTTACTTTATTTTGATATTGAATAAAATATTTTGCCATATTTTGCAGGCCCATGGTCCTATTGCCCCATGGGGATCTGGATAAGTCCAGACGCCCTTGTATATTATAGTAATTTTTTTGGATAATGATCTATTAAATCCGTTCTTTTTAAAAATTAAAAAATTAAAAGCAATAATTTCTTATCAAAACAATTGATTTTATTCAATAAAACTTTTCCATTATCCATTCAAATTTATTAGATGAAATTAATCATTTAAATTTTTATCTAATCTATATTGATTTTGGCAATATCGAATTACAATTCCTCAATTAAATACTACACTTAAATAGATTTATTTAAATTTAAAAATTAGATACAAATACTTTCCCTTTATTTTATTGAAAAATAAATTACATTTTCAATATAAAATTTTTTATTTTATTATTTAAATAATTTTATTTATATCATTTACTGATTTTATAAATTTTTTAATGATTAATAAAATCAAAATTTTATATTATCAACGCGATCAAATTTTAATTAATAATAATTTAATATAATCTTTATTAATTCTATATTAAAAATAATTACCATTTTATAATTTTTATATTGTTGAAGATTTTTTTAATAATAAAATTTTATTTTTATTAAAATTTTTGAAATGTATATTTTTAACAATATGTATGTAATTAATTATTGGAATCCGCATGCAATTTATAACGAAGGAAAAAATTCATATATTGGCCTTGAGGCACAATCTCAATTTGATATATCAAATTAGTTTGATGCTATTCAGGATTTGTAAGGTTGTTGTATTCAGTGAATTAAAATATAATTTAAAGTTTAGGAAATTTTAAAATATTTCAATTTTTCGAATATTATTTCAATGTATTTTCCATTTTTAAGTAATTGATAGCATTTTTTCTAATAAAAATTTTATTGAAAATTAATAATTTTATATGGATTAAAAACAATAATTAATTTAATTAAATGAAAAAATTTTAATATATATTATTTTTTTTATGATATTGATATTACAATTGCAAAAAATTCTTAAATAAATTTTTAATTTCTAATTTTAAGCATTTCCGTGAAAGTTTGCAAATATAAATTTTTTGGATTCTTATATTTATAAAAAAAAATAAATTAGTCTAAATTTTTTTATTTTAAACAGTTATTCTAATTTTATTTTTTGGTTTAAATTTATTCGAAATTTTGGCCAGCTAAATCAAATATGTATTACATTTTAGTTCTTTCAGACGCGAGCATAATAATAAGGAAGCGGATTAACACGCAGATACCACGCGGAAAACGCCGGAATTATTAAATTTAATTACATTTTTGAATTATTTTTTTCAATGAATTATTACTTTAATTAAAATCTCCATTAGATTCTTTAATTTTTTTCTCAATATTTCCGAAAAAAAAATTAAATTATTAATTAAATTTAAAGATATAAATTTTAATTTTATTTTATAAAATAAAGAGCAAACCATTAAGAATGCCGAAAAAATATTTTGATTTACAACTTTTATATTTATTAATTTTTTTCAAATTCATTTTCATATTTAGAGTAATATTTTTTAAGAAAAATTTTTTATATAAATATATATATATATATTAATTAAACTGATAAATTTATGATGCTATACATTTCATTACAACATTATCCACCAATCAAATATTAAAATAAATAAATTAATTTATTCCATATTCATTTCTCAATAAAAAAAATAAGATTAATTTAATTTTTTTAATTCATTTATTTTATACAAATTTTATTCATTCATTTTAATCTTATAATTTAATTTATTTCTTAATATTAAATTTAACTCTTTTTATTGAATTTTATATTTTCGATTTTTTCTTTTTCCAACTATTGGTTTTTTATTTCAAAATTTTTTGAAAATATAATATTATTTATATCAAAAAACATTAATTTTATTTAAATTTTTACTTTATAATATTTAAAGTCTTTTTTTTTTAAATTTTAATTAAATAATTTATTTTTTAATTGCTTTCTTGTCCTTTATGTGTGTAACATAAACTTGCGACAGGTTTACTGTTTCTTTTTTCTTGAGTCTCCTTTTCTCTTACCTAAAAATTTAATAATTATTTTTTTGTGAGATATTTGTTCAATTTTAATTGCATTTTTATTTATTTATATTATTTATTTTTGTAATTGTATTTTATATATGTATAATCTTCCAAAATATCGTATTAATTTACTTTTTTTATGAATAAGATATTTTATTAAATAATTTTAGTTCCATTGTTTTAATATCCATTCTACTGTTACTAAATTAACGCCTATGTATTGCATTTATTAGATATTATTATATTTAAAATAATTTATTAAAATAAATTATTTTTATGCATTAAAATTTAATTTTAAAAAGAGATTTGTTTTTATTTTAATAATCAATTTTTTTAGATTTCGACATTTTAAAGTAAATCATTTTGACTTTTTCATTTTTCTTATTTTTATATTAAGAATAATTGTTTCTTTTCTTTAATAATTTTTCTATAATAGTTTTATTCAATAATTATTTTAACATTTTAAAATATAAATTTAAGGTCAATATTTTCTCTTTTAAATTTCAATTGATTTTCTATCGAAAAATATATAAAAATATAAAGATTTTAAAAATTTTATATCCCTTGAATTCTAGTAATTTTCTAATTTGAAAATATATCTCGAAAATATTTTTTTGTTTATTGAGAATTATTATAAAGAAATATCATTATATATTTTGTTTAAGAGAAATAATAATTCATTTATAAAATTTAAGAAAAAAAAATTTTATACATATGTTTATAAATTAAATTAATCAATTTATTAATCTATCATTATCACTATTGTTTAAAAAGAAATTGAATTTATTTTGGCAAAAATTGTTTCTAGTTAAATTCACTTTTTCTATATATTTATTCGATATATTTTACATAAAAATTTTCAATATATGCATTAATAAAATTGTTTCGTCTTTGTATAGAAAAATAATTTTTTCCTTTAAAAATTTTCTTAATGCTTTTTTTTAACGTTGTTTATATAAATAATATTTTTTATATTTCAATTTACAATTTTCATAAATGGTAATTAAAAAAATTAATAATATTTTAATTTTAGAAATCATTTTAGATTATCTTATCTGGCAATATCTTTACATTATCTCTAAAATAAGCTAAATTTTAATGATTATATTTTTTTTATTTCACAATAAAATAAATATTATATTTAAATATATTTCTACATCGCACAATGGGAAAGAATTATCAATATATCTAATGTTGATATTTCTCCATTAATCTATAAAGTCTTTTTTGAATTCATTATAATCCAAAGCATAATCCATTGAATAGAATTTCCTTATTTTTAATAAAATTTATTTATTCCATCTTTTTTGCTATAAATTTTGAATATATTTTTATATTATCGAAGAAATTTACTATGAAAAATTTTAAATGGTATAGTAGAGGTTTTTGAATCCTTTTTTAAATAATTTTTTAAAATATTTTTAAACAATTATAAAAATAAAAGAATTCGTCGATTTTAAACAAATAATATTTTATTTTTTTGATATTTTTCAGTATATATAAAAACAGTCAATTTTAATTCACATTTATAAATAAAAATAATTCATAAAAATTTTATATTTGAATAGATAGAAATTACAATTATATGACAATTTATTTTGTATAGTTTTATATTTTTTATTCAAATATTTTATTTAAAAATGATTCTGCGCAATGCATAAGCAGTTATTTATTTTAGTAAAATATATTTTATAATTATAATTTTATTGAGTTCGGGAAAAAATATCGTTTTAAAAAAATAGAAATTGAAGTGCAACTTTTTTGAATAATGAATAGAATTTATTTTTATGATAAATTTTGATTTAAATTATTTTTAAAATTTTTATAATTTTAGAATCATTCTAAAAATTTTTTATCAAAATATGCCTAAATAAATTATAATTTTACAAAGTATTTAATTGATATGTTATTCAATGATAAAATATTATTCTTTATAAATTTGGAGAAAACAATATATTTCTATAGTAATTGATTAAAATTTTTTAAAAATATTTATATATATAATTGCTTTTCTTTTATTTATTCTGATTTTATGTTTTTTTTCTTTTTTTAATCTTACGATTTTGTGATTTTTTGTAATAATATTATTTTATATATTTAAAATTTAATTAATATTCTTAGTGCCCATGTTCAATTTATTTAAAATCCACGAATTAGATGATGAACAGTGTGATAATGTAAGTGAACCATGGGCTTTTTCTGTTGCGGAATTAATGAATTTTCTGGCAAATTAATGGTCCATTCTTTATGATGTTTTTGATTATCCTATTTATAATTAATTAACAACTTTAATTTATAATTTTATTTTAAAACAAAAGCATATTGAGCTGGAAATTTTTAAATTTTTGAATTAATTTAAACTTTTTAACATTAATAGTAAGGCTCAATATCCATGATTCATGCCATAAAAAATTTCTTATAAAAATATATTTGACCCCTCTTCATCTTCCGGCTTCTCAAATTTTTATTATTTTTCTAAAATCATATCTTTAGGCTCGCATTATGATATTTCGAAAAGGCATTTCCATCTTTTGGCAAGAGGATGTGTGTTCATAATAAAAATGATATTCAATTAATTTATTTCGCCTGTAAATTATTATTTCAATCACTATTCTGAAAAATTGGATGATTTTCCTTATTATATCATTACAATTATTTGTTTTTATATAATTTCATTTTGAATGATTTTTCAATTATAATCTTTACAATTAGTTTCATAATCATTTAAAATTTTTTCTTTTTTTTTCAGTCTATTAAATTTCAAATAATATTTTCATTATAGGCTGAATAATATTAGTTTTAATTTTAATATTTATAAAATTTCAAAAATAATTTAACTTTATTATGTTAATTGAATAGAATTAATTTAGATAATTAATTATAATAATAATTAAAAGAAAATAATAAATTGATTATTATAATTTAAAATAATATTTCGCTTTCATTTAAATAAAAATTATATTTAATTATTTATTATTAATAAATTCTAATAATTAATATTTAATACAGTCATATATTCATTTTTTTTAATTCCAAGCATTGATTCAAAGACCCAAAGCCTTATAGGAACAGTTCCAAATAGAGACAAAGCAGTCAATTGGATCCACTTTAAAACGAAATTTATTGAGAATAAGTTTTCTTTTTCATATACATGCATTGCTTAATATAGGTGAATTATAATTTTGACAAATATTAAAATTGTTTGAATAACAGACATTGCGGTTTATTTTTCGAGGGGGAAGACACAATCAGCAGGTTGAATGAATAACGAAAGTAGAGTTTCCTATTTCTCTACTTCCATTTCGAATATACCAAATTTTTAATTTTTGTTTTCCTGAATTATTTCTTATTAATAAAATTTTTTTCATAATTTCTTCTGCTGATATTATAATTAAAATTTAAATTTTTATTTTATTTTGAATTATTTTGTTACTCATTTTATTATATATAAATAAATATAAAATTTTTAATTTGATTGTAATTTTATATAAAATTAATTCATTCTAATTTATTTTTATTTAAAAATTTCCCAGATTTTTAAATTTAAAATTAATAACTTTAGCTTAATAATATCATATGTTTTTGATCTTGTTTTTCCTTTTTTAATGTAATAACTATAAATATATGATTATTTCAATTTGGATCTATTAGAATATAAAATTTTTTAAATCATATTTTTTTAAAATCTTCCTCCGAGATAAAAATTGTAGTTCTAAGTTTGCATGACACATTTTATCAAGAGAGATAAATTTTTTTATAATACTTATTTCATTTTATAAAATTTAATTTCGCAATAGTATCTTGAATCATATTTGAAGACTAATGCTCTATATATATATTCATCATAATATAAGGTTTATTTTTCTCTCAGTAGATAATATTTTTATTTAAAAAAGTTAAATTTTTAACAGGATATTAATTTTCAATTTTTTTGATTTTATAATATAAATAATAATTTTTGAATTTTTCTCATTCATTTCTGTTTTTAATTTTTTATGTATATTATTTAAAATTTATTGGTAATATTGTCGTTCGTATCCCCCCTTTTTTCCAAAAAAAAATTTTTTATTTTATTTTTGGCTAAAACAAGTATTTAGGGGTTTTTGGTGATGGGGAATACGAATCCGCCATTAGTTTTTCATTAGCTGTACTGGGTAAACCGTTATCGGTTCACAAACCGGTTTCGAAAAATCAAACTTTGGCATTTTGGGTCATCTTATACATCATTCGACGCGTATTGATGAGCTGATCATGAATCTGTATTTGTTTTCGCATAAAACCATAAACGAAAAAAGTTATGGCCATTTAAGTCACCTGGTACATCTAAATACCTTATGAAATTTTAAATGGCTTTAACTTTTTTCCTTTTGGGTTTTATGCGAAATAAAAGACAGTTTCATGATCAGCTCATCAATACGCGTCGAATGATGTATAAGATGACCCAAAATGCCAAAGTTCGATTTTTCGAAACCGGTTTGTGAACCGATAACGGTTTACCCAGTATAGCTAATGAAAAACTAATGGCGGATTCGTATTCCCCATCATCAAAAACCCCTAAATACTTGTTTTTAGCCAAAAATAAAATAAAAATTTTTTTTGGAAAAAGGGGGGGTACGAACGACAATATGTATTATCAATTTATTTTTTAATATTCATTTTCTATTTTATTATATTTTCGCGCAATAATTTGACGAACAATATACGAATCTTAATGTATAAAAATATAATTAATAGGTATTATAATTTTTAATTTAAATTTTCGATCCATGCTTAATATGAATGTATTTTTATTTTAATATTATTTTATTTTAAGTAATTTTTAAATTATTATAAAGGATTAATTTCAAGTAATAATAATTTTAAATTATTTTTATTTTTATTATTTTCTATTTTTTTCAAAAGATAAATTAAACTGATAAATTTTTTTTTATAATTATTTATTTTAGCAAAAATATATCAAACCAAATCTCTATAAAATTCAATATTAATTACTATATAATATATTTTATGAAATTAAATATTTATTTTAATATTTTTTTTATAAATGTAGTCGATTATTGTACCATATATACTTGTGAAAGTTACCCAAAATTGTTATATCATAATTTTCTTCATCATCTTCAATTCTAAATAATTTTAAAATTTCTCAATAAAAGCAATTTGATTTCTTCATTAGTTTTTTATTGATTGTAAATTACTATGGCAATATCTTAATTTTTTTATTTAATAAATTTTTCAAAAAATAGTACTCATAAAATTTGTATTTATAATTTTTTTATATTTGATAAATAAATTAAATTTATTGAAAAAAAAATAATAAATTTGCTTTTTATAATTCTACGAAATCTTAAATTTTTATTTCACTTTAGGATAATTATGAATTTTTATTTTAAAAAATTTAAATAATCCTCCTTTTATTCTATTATTACCAGAATTGAACATATATTTGACTTTTTTGCTAGGAAAGCGAAAATAAATTTTTTAAAGGATATATATATTATCATGAAAATTACTTATCCATAAATTACCTTTTTAGACGCTGCCGAAATAAAATAATTTCATGATTTCTTTCAAATATGATGCAATTGAAATTAATTATATTTAAAAAATTATTTTAAAGAAAATCTAAAATGGCAAGATTTTTATTGTATTTATTAAAAATATACTAATTATTGAAGTAGTCCAAAATGCATTTGTTTTTGTGGTCGTCAATAATACTTTTATGGTTTATATCATCCATAAATCCGCTTCTTTAATAAAATACTTTTATTTATTAAAGTGAATAAAATTCTTTGAAAGATATTTTATCATTGATTTTATGATTCAAATCTTTTTATGAAATTCTTATTTCTTTTATTATTTTTATTTAACCTAAATTTAGTAAATTTAAATAAAAATTATTATTTTAAAATATTTTAATTTTAATTTTTAGAATTTGTGATAATTAAATGTAAAAGATTATTTTTTTAAAATTCACGAAATATTTCGCAAAAAAGCATTTATCTTATTTTCATGAATAATTTTAAATTATTTTTATTTATTTAATTATCAATAATCATTTAGCAAAATATTAGAAAGATATAGCATTTATAATAACAGTTATTATATTGAAATTTTGCAAATTTAATTCATGTTCGCTTATACATCAATTTAAAAATTTTTGCCCTAAATCCATCAAATTCACCATTGTTGAAATTAAGGTCAATCTCAGTGTTGGATGTTTTAAATCCAATTGTTGTTTGAATCCTTTTAACTTTTTTTTTACATTTCTGTTATTAATAAAATAAAATTTATTTGTAAAATTATTAATATAAAAATTATTTAAATTTTTTATAGTTTCAACTTAAAATAATTTGTTATGTTTTGCTATTTTTATCATCAATGATTGCTGCCAGAGCCGCTAAATTTCGAAAACTTATCAACAATTAATTAATATATAACAATTTGGCGTGGTTGTAAAAGCGTGCCAAATTATCTTTATTATTAGATTTAAATGCAATTTAAATTATTTCGTTGATAACACAAGTTAATCTGCTAATATAAGATTTTATTCTATTATGGGAAAGATATATGTAGTAATGATAATTTATTTCACAAATAGATTTTTATACTTTCTAAAATTTTATTATTTCTATATTAATTTCAAATGATTATATATATATATAATTTATTCTTTCTAAAGTGTATTATTTTAATTAAAATGTTTTCGGACATATATCGGTGTTCCGTTATCCTCATAGATGTAGCTAACAATAAATATTTTTAAATATCGTTAGGATATTTTTAGTATGAGTTAATTTTTTACTAAATTGAATAAAATGTTTTTTTTGATTCATAATTTAATATTAATAAATTTTTTTATATTTAATTTTTTTTATTATTAAATATTTTAATTATTTTTAATTTATAATTAATTTTATTTTAAAGAATTATAAAAGATTTAAATAAATATAATCGTAATTAAAAATCAAGGAACCAATATCTTTATATTAAATACTTAAGAAATATCTAAGCCAAAAAGAAAATTTTTGCTGGATTAGAAAAATTTTATAAAACAACAATTTTACAAAAAGATAACAAGTAAAGATAATTTAAGAGAATTTCTAATAATAAAGTGCTTAAAAACTTTCTATATAATAAGAGAATATAATTATTGATTATTAAAAATTTTTTGATTATTATTATAAAAAATTTTTAAAATTATTTCTTATTCAATTTTTATATCACCAATAATTTAATTATTTTATTAATTTTTAATTTGATTATCCTTAGTTAAAAAAATTATGTTAAATTAAATAATAATAATATTTTATTTCAAAATCTCTTCTTATTTATTCTCTTCTTAAGTTTTAAGTATGTTTTATTTCAAAATTTGCCTCGTCATATAAGTTCAAATTACAATTTTTTGCTTGCAAATCGTTCTCTATCTTTTGATCAATTTCATTTTGGAAAAGGATATTTTATCTCTATTATTATATTTCTTTCATTAATTTTTTTTTCTTTTAAATATTTTTAAATATTACATTTAATTTTTAATATTTTATTTCCTTTAAAATAATTTTTACATTATTTTTTATTATAAATAATTTATTTTTTTATATTTCAAATTAAAATATATTTAAATCTGAATTATATTTAAATTTTTAGATTTCTTTCTTTAAATTTAGAATTGAAATATATATAAAATTTTAAATAAAGATTTTTAAAAATATATATTTGAAATATATTTTTATGCTTTTTATTTTCTTTCCGAACTTATATTGCATAAAATTTTAATATCTTATTATTCAATTTTGTGTTTATTTTGATTAAGAAGAAAATTTTAATATCTTTTTATTCAATTTTGTTTTTTTGATTATGATTTAATATTTTTTATTTTAGTTTATAATATGCCCCCATTTTTTTATATTTTATCTGATTAAATTTAATAATACAGAGTATGTCATCAGAAATTATTATTTTGATGACTATGTTGACTTCAGTATGCTGGCCAACAAGATGAGATCCATATCATCTAAAATATTTAAAAATATATATTATTTAATTTATTAAAATAAGTAAAAATAAAAATTGGATGTTCTTATAAAATATTTAATTTTTCCTAAATACAAGTTTAAATCGCTATCAAAATAAATTTTTTTTGTTAGTATTTATTAAAAAAATTATAAATTAAATTTTTTATATTTTTATTTTTTTATTTTAATATATACTAGCATATATCAATGATTATTTATCTTGATCTTTTTCAAAGTGAACGAATTTTTTTTTATTAAAAATCGCTAATAATGACTGGCATTTTTATTTAAATTAAATAATTATTTTAATCAATTAATGGTTCGTTATAAAATTTTATAATTCAAAAATTAAATCAAAAATATTTAAATTTTTCCATTTTTATATTTAGAATAAATTATTTATTTTTCTATTGCACCATCTTTCGCTCTTTATTTCATATCTGTTTAATGAAATTTTTTTTGTTATTTAAATTTATTTAATGACAAATATTTTTTCTCATCTTTTATTGAGTTCCTGCAATTAATTTTTTGGTTGCGTCCATTGGATGGCAAATATTTGAGTGCAAATTAGATAGTACATTGAAGTCAAATCAATTTTATTTTGATATGAATAAATTAATTTTTCGAAAAAATGATCTTTAATAATTATCTTTTTTAAAAATAATTCTATAGATTCAAAAAATCATTAAACAGTTCATATTTAATTATTTTTAATTAATTGTATAATTCTTCATTAAAATTTATCTTAATTTATTGACAAAATACAAAAATAATAATTTTTTGTAAATAATACATTTATTTATTGAATAAATGCTTCGAAATTATTTAATTATATTTAAAATATTTGTTTTACACAAATTGGTAGTCAATTTTATATATATTTACTTAATAATAATTGAAATTTTAATTTTTATTTATTACTGATTTTAAATTGTTTCTTTTTTGTAATAATATTTTTTATTTGTTTACAAGCGCATAAAAATAATGATTTTTCATTAATATTATTTAATCTTTAAATTATTTATAAATAAAATTATCGTTAATCATTCTAATTTATTACTAAATATTATTTAATTATTATTTTTTTATATTTTAGATTTATTTATTTTATTTTTATCTTTGATCGAGAAATTCATCTTGTTTTGTGAATGCAAAAATAAAATAACCCGTGACTTTGTGGGTTGCCTAAAAATAAAATGATTAAGATATAAATTTATGATTTAGAATTATTTCCAAAAAATATATGAAAGAATGTTTTTACAAGCTAATTTACTTTTAATTTTTCAATGTGAATTAATATTCTTTTATAAGATATTCTAATTTTTTGTAGAATCTTTTATATTTTCTTGATTTTTTAAACTTTTCATAAATTAATTGTCTTAATTTTTTCGAATAATATATCCATAAAATCTTGGATGAATTATTTTTCCGGTCGTTAGATAATATATTAAAATTTACATTGAAAATTCGATTCTTAATTTTAATTTTTTGCATTTTAATAATTTCGGTTTCTTAATTTTATGCTATATAATTTAGAAATATAATTTAAATTTAATGCAGTCTCAACAATTTTATTACGCCACATTTATTTTATTATATATGGATAAAATTATAGGACAACCATGATATTAAATTTTCTATAAAATATAAAATCAAATTATTATAATAAATATCACTGATAAAAGATATAAGTAATAGAAACCGATTCAGGTCACATAATAATTTTTGTAGAAGAATTTTTATTCACATTATTAAAAAAAAAAGGCAGATGTATTAAAAAATGTTTCACATAAAATTTATTATTAGAGACCGGCAAAATGAAATCTGCGTGATTGCGGACGGGATTTTTTTTGCCACAATTTTTGCGGGACGGATCCGCTACGGGATAATCCCGCAAAATCCTGCATCCTGCAAAATCCCGCACTCAGATTTTGCGGGATCCCTTGCGGGATTGCGGGATTTTTTAAAAAGTAGTTAAAAAATGAGAAAAAATTTTTTCTTATCATTTTTTGCCTTTTTACAACAATTCTGTGCTAGAATTAAATTAAAATGCTTTAAAATATGAATATTTTTTAATATGTAGGCAAGGAGAAAAGTCATCAAATACTTTGTTTTTTGCTTAGTTCAATAATAATATAAAATTTGCGAAAACAAATTTTTTAGCGACTATACGAAAATTTTAAGGAATTATAATTATAAAAGTAAAGGAAAAATTATAACGAAATGGTCCGAAAAAAATTGATCGCGGATCAAAATACTTTCACCAAAAATGATTGCAGAGCAAAAAAAAATTAGGACAAAAATGGCTGCGCAGCGAAAAATTAGCTAAATTGGCCAAAGGGGAAAATTTGATTAATCATTTAAAATTTTTTATATTAATTTTTAGCCAATTTCCATTAGAAATGACTATAAAATTCAGATTTTGTCCTGCGGGATCCCGCAATGCGGGATCCCGCACTTTTGATGCGGGATCCGCGGACGGGATTTTTTTTTCAAAATTTTTGCGGGACGGATCCGCTGCGGGATAATCACGCAAAATCCGCTTCCCGCAAAATCCCGCAAATCCCGCAAAATCCCGCGCGGGCCGTCTCGCGCCGGTCTCTAGTTATTATATAATAAATATATTAAATTATTTATTTATTTTTTAAATTTTATGGTCATTTCTGAAACTTTTTTTATTATATTATAAACAATGATTATTTTAAAATTTTCTGATTATTTTTAAATTTGGAACTCCATTTTATTTTATTTTTCAAAATAAATAATAACGAAATTTAAAAGAATTCCTTCAAATTCAATGCCTTGTCGCTTATGCAATTTTTTTGCTTCAAGTATAACTTCATATTGCGGCTCGAAATATGAAAATGGCATTTTTAATTGTATTAGAAAATTTTTCAATTCCCTTTTCTTCAAATACAATTTCGATTAATTCATGTAAAATAATTTTTATATTTAAAATCGAATTTAAAAAATATTATTTATATATTTTACTTAATATTATTTTTAATTTATCACATAATTCGAAAATCTCTCCAATATATTTATTTTTAAATTTTACAAAAAAAATTATATTTTCTGCCCATGCTGGAAGAATTTCGCAATTAAAAAATGGTATCTTTCTTTTTTAAATTAAATTCGCTAACTTTTTATATAATATTTTTTTAAGATATTATTTTAAATGGAACAATTATTTTCAGTCTTTAATTGCATTTCATTTTTCTGATAATAAATTTTACTTTTATATCTGCATGTAATATTAGGAAAAAAAAACTATTTTACGAAAAAATATACAATATAAATATAGTTTAATTAAGTAATTATATTATTATTATTTTACTCTGGTAGAAGGAATTGATGATTCGATAATGAAGTATCATTGTCGTAATTTAAAAATAATTTTATTGTAATATTGTTATAATAGATTTTAAATATATATAACGGGAAAATATATATTCCATTATTTATCATATTTTATAGATGGTATTTTTTATTCATTTTCACCGAGTTTTTCTTGCTTAATTTTAAAATCATATTTTATATTTTAGGTAAAAAAATGAGGAGTGATTATATTTTATTTTAATAATTTAAATTTTTATTTTAATATTTATTTATAAATTAAAAAAATTAGTTTGTAATATTTATGAATTCTAAAATTTATTTTTTTTTAATTAAATACGTAAAACGAAAAATATAAATAATATTAAATTTTAAAGCAAATATTAAAAATGTAATTATTTTTAATCGTAATTATATTATATATAATTATCAATTTTGAAAAGGTGAAAACATTTGAATGTTACCGTCCGGGGTCATCTCCACAATAGATAAAGAGCGGTGCAAATGTGGTCATGTCCACAATATTGCAAATGTGGACTTATAATAAATCAGAAAAAAGTTTTAGACCCTACAAACCTTATACCATTTTGTAGATCTCATCGAGACGCATCGAATGGTATATAATTTGTCATGGTTTAGCCCAAAATTAAAAAGTTTAAAACCAAAAACTGGAAAATATGGGTTTAAACGGTTTAACTCTTTAATTTTAAGCCAAACCATAAAAAATTATTTAAATATCGATTCGACTCGATGAGATCTACAAAATGGTATAAGGTTTGTAGGGTCTAAAACTGGTTTCTGATTTATTATAAGTCGAAAATGCCCACATTTGCACTATTGTGGACATGACATAGCACCGAATGTTACTGGCATTATATGATATATATAATATAAATTTTTCAATTAATTTTTAATAGTATATATTATATTTTTCTATTTATTTTAATCTATTTTATAAAAAAAAATATATTTATGATAAAAACATTTGAACAAGTTTTTTTAAATATATAATAATATAATAAATAATAATATTTTAGGAATTCTAAAAGTATTATTAAAGAATATTTTATATTTATTTGATAAAGATTAATTCATTTATTTTTTATATTTTCTTTAAAATTTATAATTTATTTAATGATATCTTAAAATTTTATTAATCCGTTTATTTTCATTTGAAAGAGATAAAAAAAAAAAGATAAATTATTCATTTCATTGATTTCATGCCATATAATATCCATTTTCTGAATAAGCCATTGAAATAATTGTATCCTATTTCATTGGTTTGTAGCGATGAATAATTCGACGAATAATTTATATAATGAATAGATTTTTAATATTATTTCAAAAATAAAATAATTATTTCAATAATTTTTTCTAGCATTAAAAATTTTTTAAGATAAATACAAGTTAAATATTGTATTTTTTTTCACATTGATAAAAGTGATTTGTGCCAACATTCTATTGTTTACGATGATGACGCTTTTTAAACATCAAGATAAAAATTTTTAATTCTTTCATTTAAATTTAAAGGGATTGAAAATAATTCAAATAATTAATTTCTTATTATATTTTCATTGCTATTAAGCATTATTTTAAAATTTTTTAATTTTTATTGCTTACTTTCAGATTTATAATTTAATATAAATATTTTTTAATATTTATTCCTTCAAAATTTGAAGAAATATTTGTTTTTTTTTCATTACGATTTAAGAATAAATTTTATTTTAATAGATTTTATATTCACTATTTTTTATTTTTACTTTAACATCAAACGCTGATTTTGAAAATTTTTCCACATGTATTTCATTTTTAACTATTACCTTGTTTATTTTCCTTTTGATGATATAGATAATCCTTTTTCATAAAGAGTATTTAGGTAAAAATATATATCACAATTCTTTTTTAAATTATTAATTTTTAATTCATTCTCATACTTTCTCATTGAAGTTTTTAAAATCAAAGAGAAAAGCCAATCATTTCTATTTTATATTTTAATGAAAAATGATTTTTAAATTTCACAGAGGTATTCATCAAATTTCCACCGTAATGGGTATTTTCAAATGCTTCTGATTTAGTTAAAATATAAATTTAAAATTAAATTTTTTCCATAAAATTATATCGATTATGTAATTTTAATCACTATTTTTTTCATTAAATTATGAATATTTTAAATAATTTTATAAATATCAAATGCATAAAAGAAATGAATTCTCTATTCGGTATAAAGGTCCGGAAAAAGAATTGAGATCAATGATATTTTACTTCACTACAATAAATTAAAAATTTATTTATAAACTGATCATTCATTTTTATAAATTTGCATAATTATTATAATTTTTCTGTATTCATTACATATTTAATTTATTATGAAAATTAAAAATCGTTTTAGTTCTTTAATAATATCTTATTAAACAAATTCTTTTCGACTTTTAAAAAAATCATTTTTAATTTCTACCCAATTTGTATTTTTATTTTTATTTAATAAAATTTAAAATTTTTAAGTCATATATTCTAATTTTTTGTTAAAACGATTTTAAAACTAAACAGATTTTCCTAGCAAATTAATCATTTTTTGATATTAAAGTCAAAGCTTTGAGTATTTTGGCATTTTTTTCCGGATAATAAAATCTCATTTGCGACCGCAAAACGGGAAATCCATTTTTGAATAAAGTCCATGCATTTTCAATACTCACACTTTTCCTTTAATGTGAACTAAATTTAAAATGATATTCATAATTTTTTTTAATTTTTCAGCAAATATCGATTATTATTTATTTTATTTTTTTGATAATTTTTAATTTATATTAAAAAGAGCATAAATTATTTTGAAATTTTTAAATATTTAATTATAGGCCGACCATAAACAGAATTCGGAAAAATCGAATATATGCAAAACTAAATCCTGTACTATTTATTTTACATTTTTTTAAAATTATTTATATAAAAAAAAATAAAAAAAACTAACACAGTAAAGCAATAACTTTTTGTTTAATTAGTTTCTTATTTTCTTATAATATTTTAAATAATAGTACTTCCTCTTTATCTTCATTCAATTTAATTAAAAATTTCTGCTTCTGTGATAGAATCAGACAAGTTAGCCAAATCTTGACGGCGTCGGATCGAGGTGTAATTACGGAACAATTAATAATTTTTGATAATTATTTTTTATGACAAATAAATTTGCTCAAAATATTGTTTTTCTCAAAAAATTTTATTTGAATTTTTTTTATATCATTAAGATAATATATATTTTCTTAATTATTATTTTGTTATTTTTTTAATATATTTTTATTATACAGTATTTATTATATTAAAATTATAATAATTTGTTCTATATTTTATACCAATAAAATTTACTTTCAATGGTTGGTAAAATCTTGTTTATGTTTCAAATCCCTTATAAATTTAGAATAAAAAAGGGAAATTTATTTATTTTTTTATTTATTATAATATTATGGAAGTAAAATGGGGAAATAAAAATTTATATAATAAATTAGGGGCGGAGAGGGGAAAATTTGCCATTTTTATTCATTATTTATTTCTGCATCTTTGGGGCATAAGGAATCGGTTTTTGACGCGACTCATCGCCCGGTGATAATTTGGTGGGAGCCTCTGGATTTGTGGGAAACACGAATTTATATAATATTTTTTTAATAATAATAATATATATTTGCAATGAAACGAATAGAAAAAATAAATTTTCGCTGAAATAGGCAGTTGGCCCAAATGCATAATTTAAAAATAATTTTTTAATTATAAAAACATTTTTTTAAATATTTTTTTATTTTTATATTTTATATTTTTTTTTATTTAATTTATAAAGATAAAATTTATATAAAAATTTTATTATCTATAATTTTTATTCCTGTAAAAATAATAATATTGTATAAAATAAAAATTTATATATTTATTAATTTTTTTTAATTTTTTTTTTGAAATATTTTCATTTTATTTCGTTCAGAAATAAGAAATGTGGCAAAATTATTCTCACAAAATAAATTTTATCATATTAAAAACATTTTTTTTAAATTCATATTTATTAATTAAGTGTTAATTTCCGGGAAACAGTCATAATGGAGTAAAATTAATTTAATTTTATTTCATTTATTTTTTCGAATATTATTTCCATAATTCTTAGAATAACAAACAATTCGTTAAAAATTATTTCATGTCAAATTTTATGGAAGTATATTGAAATTTATATATTTGGAATATTTTTTGATCAGATTTACTTTACATGTATTGTATCTTCGAAAAATGAAAAAGCATTATTTTGAATCATCATTATTCGGACAATTTTATTTATCAGTTACATTCTTTTCATTATTTAACCATTAAATTATATTATTAATATTAACTATTTTCCTGTATTCTAAAATATAATAAAAATATTATTTTATATTTTTCCTTGGTCTTCTATTATTAATAACATAAAAGCTTGCATTATTTTTTTTTATATTTTTATTAGTAAATTCATCCTTTTAGCTTTTCATGGTGAATATAATAACTACTAAATTTTTAAAAATATAACAAATTCATTTAATTCTATTTAATTTAATTCAATAAATTTATAATTTTTTTAATTAAATTGTTATGAATGGAATTTTATTAACTGTTTTAACTGATTAATACCTATTGCATTTCCTCGAAATAACTTCGGTATTAATTTAAAATTTTCAATTAATGACTATTTTACATCATTTCTTAATTTGAATATTTAATTTTATTCAGAGCATTAAATTATTTTTTGTTGGATAATTTTAATTTTTAACGATTTTTTAATTTTTCAAGTATTTACTTTATAATAATTGAATAATGTATCATTATGAAATTTTTTTTAGTTTTATTATAAATGATTGAATTACTAATACTTTCGATAAAAAAGCTTATTGATAAAATTTCAATAAAAATTTTTAAATTAAATTAATGTAATTAAAAAAAATTTTATTTTAGTAAAATATTTTATTTTGGTATTTTTTTGTGTTTTTTTATGATCAGTAATACAATTTTCACAGTTGTCGAATCATATTCATTTACATTAATTTCTGATAATTTATTTCACAAATTGTTCTTATTTGTCTGATAAAAAATTTATTGTTGTCATTATATTTAGCAAGATAAAAAATAAAATTAATTTTTATTTTTAAATATTATAATATATTTCTAATAAATATTTTAATTAAATTATAAAATTTCTAATGTTATTATTAAAATTATTTAGATATAATTTTAATAGAAAATAAGAAAAGATTTAAAAATAATTTTATAAATATTAATTAAATACTTTCAATATATGGGTTATTTCAAGTAAAATATTCTCGTCTTGCTCTATAGAAAAAATTTGAATATCATCCAATTTAAATTTCAAATACATTTCTTCGTCTTTAATATCTACAAGTCCATTTAGCAGTTTAATATCATTTGTCGATTATTTCCATCCTCGAGGGGTTATAATCTAATTTTTTGTCTATATCTGTTATTAGCCAATTAATTAAATTTAGCTCATTTTGATTTGTTTTAATTTAATTTTTTATTATATTGTTAAATAAAATATAACCATTTGTTTCTGAATCAAAGATTATAAAGGAGTTTCAATTATTGATTAAATTTCAATTTATTAATAATTAAGATACATGAAACAAAAAATTTTTTTCTTTATTATTTATTCCAATATAAAATTAATTCATAATCGTAAATTTCATTTGGTTAAATCTTTTAGTTTAAATTTTTGATATGGAGAGTAATTTATTTAAAGAAATATTATTTCTATAAAATAAATTTAAATATTTTTAATTTTTTTTCTTATACAAATTTTTAAGATAATATTAAAAATGTTGCTATTTATAAAATTATAGATTCCATTTGTCATTATTTCTAATTAGTAAATTCCGAAAGAAATAAAAAGTTCAATCCACGCATCCAATACCATAGGTCTTGAACACGAAAAGCAGGTTTCTTTCGTTTTTCATAGAAATAGACGATCTTTTCGATATTTTTGTCAACGATTTTAATTCATAAGACATCTCAGTAAATTCATACAAAAGGACTGATTTATTATAATAATATTAAATAATATTATAATAAATTTTTCCCAAATTAAAAATAATTTGAAAATAAATTTTTTAGCTTTTAAATTCATTTAATTTTTAAGATATTTTTTATTTTAATATTTTTATTTTTTTAAAATTAATTTATATCTTATAATTTTTAAAATTTAAAAAATTTCTAATTTTTTTCTTTAATTATTATTGCGCATTTTTCCTTTCATTTAAAAAAAAAAAAACATTTATTCTTTTTATATATTTTTTATTAAATTTAATCTATAAAAATTTTTTGCCTGAAATGCAATTTGAAAATATTTCTCAGAGCGATCCAAAATTTTCTCCTTAGCAAAAAAAAACATTTTTAAATTAAAATTTAATAGCAATCCTGAGCAAATATGCATATTTGAATATTCCGACTCAGACATTGCAAAAGATGTAGAAAATTTTAAATTGAAGAATAATTTTTAAAAAATTAATTAATTTTTATTATTTTAAATTATATTTGATGCTTTAAATAATTTTAATGTATGATAATTTTTTTAATGGAATATCTCTCTTTTTTAAATTTATATAGGTTAATATGTTCGGATTTTTCATGATATTATATATAAATAATTTAGTATTTTATTTTGTAAATTTTTTAAGAGATTTTTTCTCGAAAAAATGAGAACTCCCATGGAATATGAAAATTTTATATTATAAATAAGTTGATCAATTTCATAAAAACCTTTCGTTCAAATAGTTTCCGATTTCGAAAGAAAAATTTTTAATTATTTTAAATTTATTGAATAAAAATTGTAATTTTTTCAGTAATACGCAAAGTTCTCTAAAATTTTTCTTTTTTTTATCATTTTTTGGATTGTCGATTTTATATGTTGGTGGCGGCATAGTTTGTTATGGTTGAGGCATTTGATATGATAGGGTCATCGGGATTGGGACTGGACGCAAAATATTTGAATAGGATTTTTAAAAAGTTTAACTTTTTTTTCAGACGAAAGAAAATTTTCCGCAATAAACCTATTTATATTATTTTATTATGTTTTAAAATCAATATCAATTCAAAATAATTGGTTGAAATTTTGATATATTTTGCTTATGCTAATTATTTATATTATTTAATATCTTTTATTATTTAATATTTATATTATTTTCGAAGTAATTTAATGTACAATTTTATAAGATAATTTTTTAACTATGTTGAATTTTATCCTTAAACAATTTGTTAGCATTTTAATTAGTATGAAAAAATATTTAAATTTTATATTTTCATTATAATATTAAAATCACTTTTTTTACTTGGTAAATAAATTAAACAACGGAAAATAAACTATTTTTGAATCATTAAATTTTTAACAACTTTATTAATTCATGAAAATTAATTATCAAATATTCTAATCCATTGGACTATAAATGGATTATATTTCCTTAAATTACTTCATTTTCATTTCATTTTATTTTTACTCTTTATCAACTCTGATATGATCCATTTCATTACCGAATTTTTACTTTCCATAATCTTTTGCGTGTAATTTTTATAGTAATTATTTTTAAAATTGAAATTTATAAATTTTTTTGATGAATTATATTATATATTTTCTTAAATTTTTATGAATTTTTTTTTTATTTTAATTAATAAAAATATTTTTATTATAAATATTTTACAAAATAATCTTTATATTTATTCCAATATCAGAGAAATGGCATGGATGAAAATAAGATTAATTGTAAGAGAAATCTAAATAAATTTTTTCAAAATATTATTTATTTCTGAATTTGGAGCTGGAAAATTTTCAATTAAAAAATTTTAATATATTATTTAAATATTTTATTTATTTTTTGGATTAAACAATTCATAAATTTTTTCTATAGAAAGATATAAATTAAAGTATTTAATTAGCAATATAATTTTTATGGGTCCTATTTTCAGAGATTTGTTGTCTTGATAGAAAATTCTTTTATGAAAAAAATATATAGTATTTAATGATGGCCTTTTTTCTCAATTCCAGGCTTCCTTTATTCGTTTGTAGGGCGAACCAATGAATGATTAAATTGTAAATAAGTTTGATAAATTTTTTTCTTTATTAAGATATCTTTTAAAATATATTTACCGTGTTTGTTTCAATAAGATTAATTCATTTATAAAGAAAAATTTTTATTTTTTTAAGCATCGAGAATAGCGGCGTTTGGGATCTTTAAATTTTAAGAAATGTAACAATTTTAAACCAAAAAAACCGCGTTTCTATCGTTCGTATGAAATAAGGTTATGAGCCAAATGATTGATATGGCCAAATCTCTATTAGACATTTGAAAGCTTTTTAAAAATTTATTCTGAAATTAAAAAACGGATAAATAATAAATATAAATTTAATAATAAAATTGTGGTGGTAATAGAATTTTGTTGTCATGTTGTAACTTTAATACAAAAAATAATTTTTAAAATATTTTTATCATAAAAAAATTTTTTAATAATTTTTAAAAAATAAAAGCTTTTGAAAAATTTCAAATTTCATACTTGTGATTTAAGAAATTTCAAAAAGCATTGACATCAACATAATTGCTTTTTTCCATAAATGAATGAGTGCATTGTCAAAGCGCTCAATATTTTCTATTTGTTAATTAGTAATAATACAATAATCATATTTCTTTCATTTTATTTAATTTTATTCTTCGTTGTAGAAATATTTATATTTCATTTTTTATGTGTATATATAGTTTATTTTTTTAGATTATAGATAAATAGAAATAAAAAATTTTGAGTAAATTTTATTATAAAATAATATTTATTCTTAAAAATTAAAAAAAATCATTGATAAAAAAAATTTTATTTTTAGTCTAAAAATTTCTAAAAAAATGATTTTAATAATTTCATTATTTAGATTTAATTATATATTATGATATTTTTTTAATTTTATATTTTATTTTAAATTTTTTATTTATTTTAATTATTGAAATAAAAAAACATAAATTTTAATGAATTTTAAAGTAATTTCAAAGATCTGAAAATGTAGCATAAAAATATAGTTGATAATATTTAACGGATGTATTATTTTTTAATATTTAATCGTATTTTTATATTAATTTCTTTTATTTTTTCATAAATAATAAAAGTGTTTATAATTCTTTTGAATTTTTTTTCAATTTAAATTGTAAAATAATGGGTCCTTTCTGCATTGACAATTTTTATTTAATATTTAATTAAAATCAATAATATATTTAAATTTTCTAATAATTGTTTAATTAAAAATATTTTTTCATATTTCAAGGCGAAGGATGAAAAATTCTTCCAATTTTTCCTAAATGTCTGTCTATTTCTCGCATTGATATTTCTAGTTCATTCATAAAATTAGACACTCATTTAGATATAAAACCATTCAAACTCAATGATATTAAATATATTTTAATAAAATTTTGTTTTTTACTAATCTCAAATAAATATTTATGAATAAAAATAATTATTACAATTTTATTTGGACTTTGGCAATTTTCTATTAATTTTTGTATTTAATAGGTGGAATAAAACCCACTAGAATGATGATCCATTGAGTTGCCAAATTCCTCTTTCTTCCAATTTCCACTGTTCTATTTTATTCTGGTCTCAATAAAGATAACATCATCTTCATTCTCCTATTGTCCATGGCCTTCAAGGCTAGATGTTTGGAAGCCATATATATTTCATGATGGAGTGTCCAAAATTGGACCTTGGTAATTTTCTAGATTATTCAATCTAATTTTTTTTATTTAATTCAAATTTTTAATTTTATTATATTCATTTTATTTTTTTCATTTAGTATTTATTGTTGGTTTATAAATTTTTTTAATTTTTAAAAGATCTTAAAAAATCACTCATTTATAAATAATGTAATGATCATTTGATTATTTTGTTTGTTGTAAAGACTTTTTTATTTATATTCTTTTTTTATAATTTTTTTAAATATTTTAATTAATTTTATTCAGTATTTTTCTTATTACTTTTACCATTTGTATTCAAATGATATCGATATTTTCTAAATGTATTTTGTTATCTCTTTTCCCTTGATAGGACCTGATATTATTTTATATTCAGAAAATTATTATTTGAATAGATTAGCGTTGACATAATATAAATGTTGATGCTTGCCGCCGCTAGTATTATAACGAAATGATTTTGACCGTCCATACTTGCTCACCTTATTAATTAATTAATAAATAATAATTCTTTAAATAAAATTTAAAAATTTTACAACTTTTATATCCAAATTTAATCTCATACATTCTTCCCTCTTCTCATGTAATTTTGAAAAGAATCATGGATAATGTTTCTTTCTTGTTGTTGAATTTTTTGGTTAAAATTTTTATCCACAATTTTCTGGATAGACCTATCCTTAAAGGTATTCTCTCTGAAATTTCCTTTTACTTTATCATTTTTCTTTCTTTTTAATTTTATAATTAACTTATATAATATACTTTCATTTTTCGAACAATATTTTTTTTATTATTATATAATTTTAAAATGTATAACATCTTTTTTATTTTTTGAATATCATTTTTGAAAAATTCGTTTAATGTATTTTTATAAATTTAAATATATTTTTGTAATGGTTGTCTTCTTTGAAATTTTTTAATCTTATATTATTCGCAAAAAATAAATCAATTCCTTTATTTTTATAAAATAATAAACTTTTATTTATTCATACATTTTAATTTATTATTTAAATAATAATTTTTTCTAGCTAGTATAGTCTTTTCAATCAATATATTTTTTTTTAATAATTTTATTGGAATGCCGTACATTTCAGCCCGAAATTTGAAAGCAATATTATTTTTTGAAAAATTTACCTTTATTATATAATTTATTTTTATATTTTTTAGATTTAAGCTTATATTATTTTATTCGATTAATCAATTTTATCAAATTTTTTATGATTCAATATGGTTTATAATTTAACTATAATTACTTGTTTCATTAAATGATATTAAAATATTTTTGAAAGTTTCATTATAAATTAAGTTAATTTTAACCTCCATTATTTGTTTCAAAAATTTTTTATTAATATATTATCAAGTAATTTTTTTTCAACTATAAATTTTTAATTATTTAAAAAAAAATTTTCTTTATAATTAAAATGAATAGTTTTTGTAAATAATAATTTTATTAAAAATTTTTAAGTGATTTTTAAATAAAATTTATATTTTTTTTTAATAAAATATGTACTTTTAAATTCATTAACATAATTTCCTTTCTGGTTGATAATTTAGAATTGGCAGATTCCAATTTTCAACTTCGTTTCCATAAACTTATTCTTCAGGAATAAAAATAATTATTTTAAATTATTTTTATTATAATTTCAATTTATAAAAAATAATTACTAAATATTTACTTCATTTATTTTTTTATGAAAAAATTAATTCAAAATAATTTTCAATTTAATATTATTTATTATATCTTATATTCTTTGTTATTGATTTTTTTATTAATTACAAACAATCTCAATATTTCATTTCTTTTTTATTATATATAAATTTGGGTTGTATCTTTCAATATTAAAATCTTTTAAAAAAATAGGAAAATGTGAATCATTAATTATTTTAACTTTCATTGAATATATTTTTATTAATCAGATCTATAATTATTTATTAAATTTTTTTCTATATTTTTATTATTATTTTCAATATATAAAATTTTTCAAATTTTTTACAAATAAATTTTAATTTTCTTCAAATTTGTATTTAATAATTTAATCTATTAGTATATTTATTTTTTTTATTTTATCTTAAATGAAATAAATTATCCTTAGACGATATATTTCTATTTTCTTTATTTTTCAGCAAATAATTGTTAAAATTAATTTATATTAAAAAAAATAATAAATAATAAATATTTAAATTAATTCTTTATTTGCAAAATTAAAAAGCCATTGTTTATCATAGTAAAATTATAATAAAATTTTTGGAATAAACTTTTCTAGATTTTCAAATTTTTGAATTCAGAATATTAAATAACAGAATCATATAGTTTATTTTGTTACTGTGAATTTATTTTAAATTTTTAAATAATAGTAAAACTTATAATTTAATTATATTTTAGATTAAATTTTATTTTAGGAATGAAATCAAATTAATTACATATATTTTACTTTTTAAAATTTTCCAAATTTTTTAGTTTATAGATTTATCCGTAATAATAATAATTAGTGCTTGTATTGCTGATAAGATATTTGCATTGTCTAAAGCAATCGTTTTATTTATTAATAAATTAAATTTTAATTTGTTTCAAGGTTCAATTTAAAAATGTGAAGAGGTTATAAGATAATTATAATTATTAATAAATTAATTTTTTGATATTTAATTAAAATTTTCATTTAATTTATTTAATTATTGGTTTAAAAATATTAACTAAACAAGATTTATGTATAAGATAAGAGAATTATAAATTTTCTCTAAATTATTTTAATATTTTTCTTAATTTTAATTTTTTTTAAATTTGAATTTAAAAAAAAATAAAAATAACTATGATTTTTAATGAAAATAAAATAGTCTTTAAAATATTTAGTTAACTAATTAAGATACTTTGATTGGTTTAAATTAGAATAATTTTGATATTAATTTATTCCATTCTGTTTCCTTAAATGAATAAATATTTTTCAATAGTTAAAATTTTTAAATTTTATTTTTAATGAATTATATAATTATTTTATCACCTGAATTAAACACTTTCAAATACTCCTAAGAAATTGTTATATTTTGGAAACATTTTATATATTGTAATTTGGAATAATTTTATTTGTTTTTTTTTTAATTTTTCAAATATTAGATTTGTATTTTATTTATATTATTTAACCGGTAATTTTATAATGATTAAAAAAATTATTTTCAGTATATTTTTTTTGTACAATTATTTATTTTCATATATCTTTTCTAAATTATTAATCCATATTCTAAAGCAATTTTATTTATTTAAAAAATAAAATAACCAAAAGCTGAATTTCAAAAGTTTTTTCCGTTGTTTCAGCTTTCACAGGTGCTTCCAATTAGTAATTCTGAAGGAAAAGCACCAAATAGCTTGATAACTCCATGTTTGAATTCGTTGGTATCCCAGATTATTTTTATCTCAATTTTGAAAAAAAGCAGAAATAATATAATAAATTGTAATATTTTATTTTAATTAAATACAAAATAATATTTAGAATAATATTTTACTTATTACGCAATTTTAAATGTTAATTATCTTTAATTTTTAAGATTTTTGATGAAAATATATATTTTAATATAGTTAAATTTATAAAATAAATCTTATTTTTATTTTTTTGTTAAAATTTATGAATTTTTTAATTAAATACATACATCAATTTTCTAAGATTTGAAAATTAATTATCTATAATCAGTCACAAAACATTATTGATTAATACGAAGCATTATAGAAAATTATTGAATTTTTTATTAAAAATAAAACTTTATAATCATACATATATATTTGTTAATTTATTCTTCATTTTTTTAAATAACTTTTATTGAATAAAAATTTAAATAAAAAATTTTATTTATTTAAAATTAATTTAAATAAATTATATTATTTTTTGAAAAAATTTATTTCCGTACATCAAACAATTATTTTGTTATTCGACAATCCCATATGGTTTTATTTGTCAATTTGGCAATTCCTTCTTTGATATTTGGTTTTGCTTATAGTTTTCTTAAATTCGTACACTCGGAATTTTTCAGCTTTAAAAATTTTTTATGTGGTGAATTAAACATTATTTTAATCGGTTTATTTTGAAATTTAATATTTATTGCTTTTCTCCGATTTTCTATATTCATCTTGATGTCAATTAATTTTTTAACTTCCTATTTTTAATTATGTATTTTAAATATTTTTAATTATAATAAATTTCTATATATTTATTATTTCCTGGTTATACAAATTAATATAATAATGATAAAAATATATGTTAATATTAGGATTTAGTCTCAGTGAAAACAATAAATTTAGCATTATATATCTAGTATTGTAGTTATTCTGAAATCAATATAAATATTTTAAAAATGGCTTCTAAAATTTATATAATCTAATTTTTAATTTAAATAAAACATTTCACCAGTTCCTTATTTAAAAACAAGGAAATATTTGTAGATAATATAATATCTTCTAAATGGTAATTCCATCAAAATTATTTTATATTCCGGATCCAAATTGGCATCCATTTTATATAAAATGACATTGAATTTTTTCATTATTTCCTAAAATTTTTAGATTCTTTAAAATTAAAAATTATTTTCTAAAAATTTTTAATAATATTTTTTAAGTTAAAAAATTTATTAACAAGAGGAAATATCATATTAATTAATATATATTATCTTTATCATTAAATTTAAAAAATGTTTAATAAATTTTAATAAAATTATTATATATATATATATATAAAATTTTTTAATTATTTTTCTTTTAGATTATAAACATTAAATTTAATTATTATTATTGATATTATAAAATTTTAAATTTAAATAATTGTCTAATTTTATTAAGCAAAGAAATACCAAGACCCATGATCATTTCCCTGGCAACAGAAACAATATTTACTAAAAGTCCTAACACTATGCAAAAGCCAGTAATAAAGTACCGAAAAAATTGTTTTTTATATTTTTTTATTTTTAAAATATTATTATTTAAAATCATTATTGTTTTTTATTTGGAAATTATTTATCCTATTATACAGAGATTATATATATAATTCAATAAAGTATAATTAATTTGTTATCTTTTTGTCTATTCATTCTTCCCTTTTCAAAAATTAATTAAAATTATTAATTCAGTTTTATTTATTTGTGATTTTATTAATTTTAAATTATTTTGATTTATTTTATAATTTTAAGTCATTATATTACGGACGAATATTTGTTTATTTATTTATTTAAAAATAATTTTTTTGAAATTTAATTAATCATTTTGTCATGCCTTTATTAATTTTTCATAATTTGTATTTCTCGTTTTAATAAATCAATTAAATTTAACTTATATATTTATATTTTTTAAATAATATATTTATAAATGTCTCTTTTAAATGATCAATTTATTATTTTCTTTTAAAATTTCAAAATTTTCTGCATTTATCTATACATATTCATTTCAATTTTTTTTCTTTCTATTTATTTAAATTTTTTTTATAAGCCTATTTCAAAGAAATTGATTTTTAAGAATTATTTTTCTTATATGTTTTTATTTTTATAATATAGAACACCTATAAAAACATAATTTAGTGGTAAATAAATTAAACAAATTTATTATATTTTTTATTAATTTTCTTTCGTTATAATTCTTTTAATGTTTTATGAACTTGATTTAAAAATTTTAAAAATCAATTCAAAATCCGGGTAAAAATATTTAATTTTTTATAAATTATAAATTTAATTATAAAAGCCATTCTGTAATATAAGAAATGTTTAATAACAATTGATTTCCTTATTAAAATTTTCTTATAAAATTGCTTTCTTTCAAAGAATTTACAGTTTAATATATTTTTCAATTATTCTATTTTTTGTAAATTTATTGGTGTCGGATGATTTTTTCACATTTAATTACATTTTAATAATTTAATTATTTATAATTAAATTTTAATTATTTGACTTAATGTATAATTTTTTTATGTAGTAGGAAATTATATATGTCCATTTTTGGAAAATTAAACCAAAACCTATCTTATATTAATATTTTTTAATAAAAGATTAAAAAAAATTAATTTCTAAATAAAATATTATTTAATTATTAAATATGTTATTCTAAAATTTTGCGTTTCGCGCAAGTTATGACCAAAAGAAAAATTTATCTTGGTAAGGTATTAAGACCTATAATTTGCGCGAGACGCAATATTTTAGAATATAAATGATACCATTAGATTCATCTCGTTGAGCTGCGTTGAATGAGCTATAATATGCCTTTATTAAAAATATTTTGAAAATGACCTTTTTCCCCTTGACATTTTCTTGGTAAAAGTCGGCATTATTTTACCTAGATGGCAAGATACGACAAAATGGATGCCAAATTCGTGTTTTACGCCCCCGAAAACCCCATAAAAACAATTTTTGAAAAATTCAAAAAAATTTTTTGGGACCGCAATTCCGAAGGATTACCTTTAAGAGTATATAAAAGCTCTAATTATTGTTTTACAATAAACATATTTAATATTTATATAAATGGTCTAATATGATATTTTCTATATTTTAAATTTTTATATTAAATTTATATATTATTTAGCTATTTATTTTATTTTAATTTATTTAATTAAATTTATTAATAATAAATAAAAATTTTTCAACCATAAAATTATTCATTTTATATTATTTAAATATTATTGTTAAATTTTAAATATGTTTTTATTTAGTTATATTTTTGTTCAAATTATTAATAATTTCTAAATATTTATCCAAATCATGAAAATATTCCAAATAAAAAATTTTTTTATAATTATTAATAAAAAATAAATATAAAAAATTTTTCCGATGCTTGTGCATTATTTTTCTCTATCAGATATTTTCTTGCCTTTTCCTTTCCTAAGAAGAAAATTTAAATTTTTATTTTTGATTCAATCTTCCTTCTAATATAGCATATTAATTATTTTGTTTTTATAAATGTTTCGATTTTTATGTGGCTGATGAATAAGCCCAATGTTCATAATTTGGCGAACATAGAATGCTAGTTGGTAAAGAGAATAAAGCCAATGGGTGAGATATTCACAACGAAGCATCCATCATATTACCAAATTTTATATTAATATAAATATAAATTTTATATTTTTCACATATATATAAATTATATAAAAAATTATATTCATTTTTTAAATAATATCTTAATATTATCACGAAATAGAAATTTATAAGCAGAATTATTATTATTTGATAATATGAAAATTTATTTTTTATTAAAAAAATTTTCAATTTTTCATTCTAAAACTTCTTATATTCGGAGTTTTTTTAGTTCTCTTATCCGCATTCTTTTATTTATTTCTAAATTTAAAATTTATTCATTTATTCTACTTTCATTATTATTATTATTTTTTGCAGTCATAATATTTAAAAAATTATTATTTTAATTATTTTAATTTGAACTAATTTTTCAATTAATTTATTAATTACTAAAAAATTCAAGATTTGACAAATGCAAATTCCATGGGTTGTTCTTCGAGTTTTTGCGATGCCTTTTCCTAAACAAAGTGAATGTCTCATTTAAATTTCGGGTTGAGTGGAATTTTTTGCTGGTATATTGGCCATTTATTTTTCGTAGTCGTTTTCCGTATATATTTTTTTCATTTGGAATATATTTAATTTACGGCGAAACATAATTTAGTGGAAATTTATACTAAAATTTAAATTTAATTTTTTTTCGTATTTATATATTTTAAATTATTAGAATATATTTTTAAATATTCTTTCAATATAATTAAAATTATTTTTTTTATTTTTATGAAATTTTTATTTAATTGATTTTAAATTCCCATAAATTTCTTTAATACCTACTTAACCGCAAGAAAAATAGTAAATATTTCGACACAGCGAAATATATCATAATCCGTATGAATGTGGGAAATATTCCACACTAACTGTTTGATATTATTAATTTCATATTTAGATTTTTTATGAAATAAAACAGATTTATCATAAAAATGATATAATAAATTCAATTAATTTTAATCAAGTTTCTGGAATTATTGTATTTTTATTAATATTTAATTTCTTTATCGAGTTGAAGAAAATGCATAATTGATGTATAATAATTCATTTTTTTTCCAAATATCTAGAAATATTATTACAAAATATTCTGATTTTTTATTTCTTAAATTGCAATTATAATATAGTTTTAAGTTTAAATATATATTTTTTTTTATATTTTAATTTTTATTTAATAAATTTTTTAAATTTATATTATTTTCTCAATAAATTCTGTTGATAATATTTGGATTTAACACTAAATTTTCAATTATTATCGACAATATGATCTTAGTTTTATCCATTTAAATTTTGACTCGGATTATGGTATACATATAATTAAAATAAGTAAATCATTGGTTATTAAATATATTTAATTTCTTTTTTTTTCATTTATATTTTATGAAAGAAATATTTTTTAAATTTTATTCCAAATTCTTCAATTGATTTTTTTTGAATTTTTTATCAAAAATTGTTCAATAAAATTCATTTATTTATTCTAGCTCCCATTTTTTTTATTTATTTTATTTATCAAAGGATTCACCTTATCTATTAAATATCCTATTCATTCTTCATTTGTCATTTTTTTCAACTATCAATTTTCTTCACTTCCAGATGATTTAAAAGCGCAAATGATGCACAAACCTGGGCAGAATTTGCCCGAAAATTTATCCGCCATTTTCGGGCTAGAAATTAAAATTTTTGAACAGAACATAATTTAAGAATGTTATTTCAAAACAGGATTAAATTTTCATTTGATTTAATTTATATAGATATTATTTAATTGAATTGTCGCCAGTGGAATTATTTAAGATATGAATGAATAATCTAAAGCCGAAAAAATTATTTTTAATTTATAAACGATTAGAAAATAACTAAACATATGATTACTATCCTTAGATTTCAAATATTTTAATTTATATAAAATATATTCATTTATTTTTTCAAATAATTATCAAAAAAATAAATTCATAGCTATTAGGACAGTCTTTAAGCATATCCAATAAATTTTTCTTTTTATTTTATCGAGCCTCATCCATTTTCTAGCTTTCATAATTAAGTTCTTAATTAAAAAAATTTTTTCTTTTTTGGAGAAATTCTATATTTTAAAATTTAATTTAATTTCGATATTCTTATATATGAATTTAGATTCTTAATAATATACAATGTAATTCTACATAATACATTTGCTTTTATTTATTTCCAATTGATTTATTTTGTTGTATTTAATATACAAATAAAATTGTAAGTTTATTTTTCTAAAAAATTTCAAGAAATACAGCATTTTTCAGTTTTCATATTTTGAAGATGATTTCAGAAGTTTCTCGAAGATGGAGATATAAATTTAGAAAAATAATTTTATATTTCTTCTTCTAATTTTTTGAATTAAATTTTTATTATGGCAAAATTATATTTCGCGTTCGTATCATATTTCTATAAAGTAAAAATTTCAATAATAATTAAATATGTAATTATAGTATAATGCCTATAAAAATTGATTCTAAATTATTTATATATTTAATTTATTTTATTTTTTCATCTTATAATAAATATTTCTCGAATAGATTTATAATATAAAATTTTTACTAATTTTTTATTCGATTTATTTTCTCTATAAATATTCTCCATATTCTATTTTATCTTTTAATTTTAAAAATATTTTTTTTCATTTTTTGACATATTTTTTTCTGCTTTTGATCATTGTTTTGCATCGACTTTCATCCCCATACTTCGAATAGTTTTGGTTTTGGTTTTAAATTTTATTATATTTATATTTTTTTTTTGATTATAGAAATCGTTAGAATTAAATGAAAATTTATCCTCATAGATTTTAAAATATATTTTTGCATATTTAAATGAAATTTTTAAAATTTATTCTCTTTGTTATTATCTGAACAAAATTTGGAGGAGGAATTAATATATCGAATTATATTGTTTAATTTCATAATAATATTTTCTTTTTTAATTTATTAATTTATCTAAATTTATTTTACCAGGGAGCTTAAATTCTTCATTGTATTATTTGTTGTAAATTTTTAAATTTAAATAAAAAATAATAATTTAAAATATTTATATTCTCTTTAAAAGAAATAAATTCTATTTATAAATATAAAATTTAATAAATTTTTCCATTTATTTCTTTTTAATTTTTATTAGAAAACATCATTTATCGCGTAAATTTTAGTGATTCTTGGTAATAATCTTTTTTTCTCTAATTTCAAAGCATTAAATTTCTCCATCATTTTTAATCTTAATTGAAAATTTTTGAAATTCTAATTTATTATATTTTATAAATTTATCAAAAAAATTTTTATAAAAGTCAATTAATATAATCATATTATTAAATTTTTTATTTATTTATATATATATTATTTCTTCTAGATGAATGAAAATTATTATTTTTAAGATATTAGTTAATTAATAGATGATTTTCTGAAGAATCCTCAATGAATAGCAATTTGGATAATGTTATAAAATAATGGCTGCCAAAACCATTTCTTTAAATTAATTTCTTACAATTAATGTTTTAGATTTTTATAAATTTAAATTTTTTTATATCAAATTAATATTTTTTATCATACAGTATTCATATGTCAAGATTTTATAACTATAGGAATTTTTTAAGATTGTGATAAAACATTTTAAACTATAAAATTTCTTTATTTATAGTATGAGCATTTTATTAAAAAAAATTTATTGCATAAAGTAGTACATAGTTAATATCTATTCTCTTTAAATTTTTAACAGATTTAAATTATTTTCAATAATTAATTCAATTTTCAATTTATTACTTTTTTAAAATTATTTTTTTTTAAATTGTGAATTTTTATAACATTTATGGAACCGCTACCTAAATGTCATATATTAATAATTGGAATAAGATATTATTACTGGCATTATTTAATATTTTCATAATTTTTTAGCATAAGTCTTTACTAGAAAATCATTTTAATTATAAATTTTCCCAATATAAATAATTATTTTTAAAATTTATTATAATAAATATCCGATATTTTCCAAATATGAATTATTTTATTAAGAAATTAAATATTTAAATTTCAGAAGTCCAAAAATATCAAATCTTTTCATTGCATACTTCTATGTAAAATTTAAATAAAAAAATTTATATTAGTCTTTCATTATTAAATTATGTTTTTTAAATTTTTCAAAAAATTTTTTAATATAAAATATCCTCAATATCATAATAATATTTTTAAATTTATAGTTATATTTATTTTTAATAAATTTTTGCTGATTATTTCTTCATATAAAAATTTTTTAAGATATAGATTATATTTACTTCAAATTTTATATTTTTAGGGAATTATTGCTTTTTATTTTTTGGGGATATTTTTGGTTAAGGAAAATTTTATTTAACGTTGTGAGATTTTGTCATTTAACAGAAATAAATAACTTCATTTCTATTTTCAATTTTAGATTTTCATTTATTTTTAATTTTCAAATTTTTCTTTTTCTTTAATTTTTGACTAAATCATAAATTTTTTTATCTTTGCATTTTTATTCTTTCAAAATTATTAAACTAGATTTATTATGATATTCTAAATATTTAAAAATATTTTTTATATAACATATCTTTATTCTGAATAAATATAAAAATAATTAGATATTTAATTTGTTTTTTTACTGAAATAATTTTGAATAACAAATATAATACAAAATTTAAAAAAATTAAATATGATATATTTTTCTTATGTAATATCAATCCTTTTATTTTTTTGATTGTTGTTATAAATAAAATTTTTGTAATAATTTTTAATTTTTAATATCGTTTATTTTAATTATTATACATCTTAAAATTAAAAGTTCTTTTCTAAAATTTATTAAAAATTTTAAAATTAAATTTTAGAGAAATGAAAATTAGAATTTTATAAATTTCCATATATTTGATAATTCTTCCATATTTTTTTTTTGATCTATATCATTTAATTCCTTCGAATATTATAAGATCTTTTGTCTTAAAAATTATCCAATTAATGTAATCATTTTGTTGTTGACAACCAAATATGCCCGTGTTGTAATGGATCATCTTATAAAAATGATTAAAATTAATTAATTTTTATTAGCACATTGTTTAATGGATTATAAAAATTTTAAAATTTAAATTTTTATATATTTTAATTAAATTCTTAATTAATGAAACTTTATCACAAAATATAAAAATGATACTTTTGTTTTTTTTTTTTAATTTTTTTTAATAAACTGGTCGACTATGCACATTCACAGAGGCCATCATTTCTGTAGTTTTCGATGTTGTATAATGCTTCGATTTTTGATGCCTTTTCAAACTTGATTTGCTCAATGAAAATTTGCTTGATAATGGCCGTTGTTTTGTAGGCATTGTTGGATTCATCAACATTTTGCCATGAGCAAAAAATTTTCTTACTCTTTAGTATATTTGGGCTTGCCCATGCCAAGTGGAAGATAAAATTTTACTTGATTGAATAGCTTCTTTACATGTTTCTCAATTTCCAAATGCCTGCGTGTAACAATAAATTCTCTCTATGGATGGTTTTCTCCTGGCACCAATTCAATTTTGTAGTTTTTGTTAATAAATTAAAATAATTAGATTAAATAAATAATTTGTAAAATTACATTAAAATTTATTCTGAAAATAAAATTAGTATTTTTATCGTATTTGAATAATAAAATTAAACAATTTTCAATTTTTCATCAATATTGATTTATAACTTAATTTTTTCTATTATTATTAATTATTTTGGAAAAGAATTAATTAGGCTAGGGAATTTTCTGCTTAGTAGTGCAATAAAATATATGATGCTTTGATAAATAAAGTATTTAAAAATTAAATAATTTATGTCTTTAAAATTATTATTTCGTATTTTAATTTTTTATTATTTATTATTAAATTAATTCCCTCTAAATAAATTTTTAATTTTCAAGTAATTTTAATTTATTGCAATTTTGGTGCTATCTTTGGATTCATTTTAATTATATTTTTTTTTAATTTTTAATTAATATTTCTTCTAATTATTTATAATTAATTTTTATTATGATAATTAAAATTTTTCTATTTTCGTCTAAAAAAGTATTAAATATAAATAAATATTTAATTTGATAATCAAAGATGTCTAATTTTAATATTTCTAAATATCCATATTTTTAGGAAATTCAAATTTATATACTATAATTTTTTCAAATTTATTTGATTCATTTTTCATTTCTTATAATTTAATTATGAAAATATTGAAGTTATTTAATTAAAATAAACTTAAATTTATTATTTTATTGTTATCAAAATTGTAATAAAGACAAAAGAATTAATTTTAAAAATTCAGTATTTTAAATAATATTAATATAAAATTAATTATTCGATTATTATATAAAAATTTTTATCATTAAATTTAACTTTAAAAATCATAATAGCATTTACTCAAATTTACATTTTTCTTTTTTCTTTAATCATTAATTTATTATTTTTGAAGTAGATTATCTGGAAATAATAAAAGGTAAATTAATTTATAATGATTTATATTTCAAATATTCAACATGATTTATTTTTTAATTCTGTAATTTACGGAGTATTTTTTATTTTATTTCTCATTAATTTCATTTAAATATAATTTTGAATAAACTTCCTATTTTTAAATTTTCACATTTTATGTCAAATTCGAATACAATTAAAAACTAAAATTTTATATTTTTTTTAAATCTTAAATTTATTTGATGATTTGAATAAATATGGACATATTTTTTAAAATAAAATTTTTACAAATTATTTTTATTTAATCTTCTGCCAAAATATACAAAAGTATAATATTTTATTAGTATAATTTCATTTTAATTTTATTTAATTTCACTTTGCTTTTTCTTTTCGCTATTTTTCTTTCTTATAAATTCCAAGTCAAGTAATCATTTTCCTTGATGCTTTATAATTTTTTGATAAAAAGCCTTTCGTATTTTAAATATTTTCATTTTTTCATAATATCATTACATATTATTCATTTAAAATATTTTTCATTATTTATTTAAAATTTTCATTAATTAGTATGATTAAAAAAATTTTTAGTGAATTTTAAAGGATTTAATTTAAATAAATTTCAAAATAATTTTTTTTGAATGTGAATGGATTTTTAATTTTAATTAAAATACGTAGCCCCCATTTTTTATTTTTCCCTTTGAATATTAGTGTGGCTTACACATAAAATTTCCAATAAGATGTAAAATTTTCTAATTGATAATTCTATTGATTTAAAAATTACTCACGATTATTTCCTTAGAAAATTTCAAATATTATAAATTTTATTAGAAATTCCAAAGTTGTTAATTTCTATTTTATTAATTTTTATATTTCCCATTATCATAATTATTGAGTTATTGTGAAAATCTCTTTAATTGTAACATAAAACACTAACACAAACGACTTGTGAAATTTGACTTAAGAATTTTTCATTATTTTTGTAATATTTTATGATTCTTTTCTATTTTACTATTTCCAAAAAATTTAATAAAAATTAATTTCAAATTTCTAATATACCTTATATTATTTTTTTTATATAAAATAATTATCTTAAATTAAATGAATATTTCAAACATATTATTTTTGGAATATAGTGATTTAGATGATTAAATATGTTTTTTTTCTAAATGCTTCCCATGCGTTTAAAATAAAAATTTATGAATAAAAATTTAGAATTGCTTTTATAGTTTGAGAATACTTCTGTAAAATAATTATAATTTTATTATCTCTAATATTTACCATTAAGAATATATATTTTTTTATTTATGAAAATATAGTAGAATTAATTATATTTATTTTAAATTTCTTCATAATAATTTAAATTATCGATTATATTTTAATTATATCCCTTTTTTAATGTTTTTTATTTTGCATAAAATATAAATTATATTTATTTTAGATTTTTATAGATATTGAATTAAAAAATTTTTCCTTTTCCTTTATATTTATTTTAAATAATTTTTATATTAATTATTATATAAAACAATTACTTGGTATATTTTATAAACATTAGCCATCTTTCTTTTTTTCGAAATAAAATATTTTTATTAAAATTTCGGATATTCGGATTTTTCTATTAAATTTTATTTTTTGCTATATCATATTTTAATTTTTTTCTCATTTATTATTCAAAATTTAACCGATTATTATTAGAAATTAATTTTTTTATTTCAAAATTTTACCAAATATAATTAATTTTTTTAATAATTTCTTATTTAAAATTTGACCGAATATTTTAGAAATATTTTTTTAATAATTTCTTATTTCAAAATTATACCGAATATTTTTAGAAAATAAATTTTAATTTTTTTATTAATTTCATGGAAAAAAACAACCCTTTTTCCATTTCGTAAGGAAGTTTATTTTCAGTTCCATTGTTATCAATATAACAGATAAATTCCTTTCCTTTCTGAGAAAAATATATTCTCCAATTTTGAGAATAAATATTTAGTTTTAAAATATTTTTATTTCTACATAAGGTTTTTTTCTTTTAATATATTTAAAATCTATAACGATTTTCATTAAAATTGATAATTTATTCTCTATTATTCATAAAAATTTTTTATTTAATTTCAATATTTATTTGTTTTACTGTAATTCATATTAAAATAATTCAATTTTATTTATTTCTATTACAAATTAATAATTTCTTTATGAATTAATTAATATAAAAATATTTATTTTTTTTTTTAATTTATAAATAAATTAGTTGATATTATTCTGTTTTATTCTATTTTATTCTATTTTCTTTATTTTTTATGCTTTAATAATAAAAAATTCATTGATAACGATTATCTATCAATTACATTGATATTTCTAATTTAATTTATATTATTTTGTCTTATTCTTTATTTTTTTCCTAAATTTTATCATATTTTAAATTATGTGAACTATAAATATATAATTCTTTTCTAAAAATTTTTATAATAATTTCAAATTTTGATTTCGTCAAATTTTTATATTTTTTTTGCTTATTTAGACAAGCCGGAAATATGTTGTTTGGGAAATCGGAAATATAGAAATGAGATTATGTCTGTAATTTATAATCAAAATTAATTTTCATTATTAAAATAAATATATTTTATATTCTACATTTCTAGTCATTTTTAATTATTTCATGAAATTTTTCAAATTTCATTAAATCCAAATTATTTCTAAATTTTATTGTTTAATTCGTCTGATGGATAAAAAATAATTTAAAAATAAATAAAATTTTCATTTTTAAATTTTTAAATAAATCATTAAAATTTAAATAATTTTGATTATCTTAAAATAATATTATTTTGTTCATTTTCATCTCCTTATTTATTGAATAGAAATATATTTTAATTATTATGAAAAATATACAGATATTTTATTAAGCTTTATTCTATTTCATTTCTTCTTTTGCCAAAAAATTAGGCCGTCTCAAAATCGGTTAAAATTAAAATTTTCTAATTTTAAGTAACTTTTTTTTACAGATTTAATTTCAAACTTAATATGATAAATATATTTTATTTAAATTATTTTAATATACATTTCTTCTTCATTGACATCAATGATTTTTAATAATTTAATAATATTTCATTGATCAATTTTTTTATAAAAAATTAACATCTTTTTTTTTCTAAAAATTATTAAATTATAAAAATTAAAAAAGCCTGGTCGGTATAAACCATTTTTATTTTTTTTTTTAAATTAAATTAATTATTAAAAATTACCTCAATCATTTACGCAATATATCTTCTAAAATATGGCATTTCTTCTTCCGAATATTCAACTGGGAACTACTTTTATTTTACAAAAACTCATATCTGTGGTTGGATTCCTAAATGCCCATTTATTAACTGGTCATTTTATTTAGAATATTTTTTAATAAAAAAATTAAATGACATTTTCTGTTATTTTTTGTCAAATTTTTATAAATTTTGTAATAAATATTCATTTTTTCATAATTTGATTTAACCTTTTACATGAAGGAAAAAATTGTATATTTCCCTTGAATTTACATTGGATTATTATTAATTAATCTATTATTCTATATTCCTTTTAATTTTTATTTTTTTTAAATTTTTTTAAAAATTATATATAGTCTCATAAATTAATAGAGTGAAAATTCTCATAATTTCTTATTTGATTTTCGATATATTGTCTAATATATTTATTTTAAATTATATTAAAATTTAATTTAGATTATTTAATATATTTGTTGATTATAATATTTACTTTTAACTTTCTACAATAAATACAATATAAGCAATTTAGAATTATTTATTCTAATTTAATTTAAAGATAAAACTTCAAATAATAAATAATAATGATTAATTTTGTTATTATTTACGGAAATTGGCTTATTTTCATAAAATTTTAAATTAAAATATGTCCAATTTTTATTTTTCTAAATGTTATATTTTGAAGATTATTATTTTGATATGGTAATAAATTCAAAATATGTATATAATATTATTTCTATTAACTTAAGTTTTGGATATTATATTATACATCGTTTAATTCTACTATAGTAAAAAATTCTCGGGCACAATTTCACATTTAATTTTACTCATGAATTATTTTGTTTTTTTTTTTTTTGCAATTATAAAATTATTTTTTTGATCTTTATTATAAAATTTATTTATTCTTTTAAAATGAAAATTAATTGTATTTTGCTATTAATGCAAACATTTTTCTTCATGCATAAAGGTTCAATGCTCATATAATATACCAAAATTTTTTTTAATTTTTTTATATATCTTTTATTTTATTTTTTCTTTCTACATTTAAATTTTATTTTAATTGTAAAATGTATTTTTAATTTAATATATAAATCATTTATTTAAAAATTATTCTTTTCTATTTAATTGATAATTCCTATAAAATCATTTCTAATCCCGATATTTTTTTTCGTTTTTTCTTTATAATATAGGTTTATAATTTTTAATTATATTTTTTATTTCATATTTTAAAAATTTGTTCTCTAAGAGATTTGAAGTCTGACGACATGTTTGGAAGCTAAACCGGTATAAGATTGAAGGCACTTGCTGCATTTCCATTATCACGAAAGGTACATCAATTTACCAATTGGTTAAAGTGGGTTTTCACCAGATTTTGGCTTCTCTTGGATTGATCCATTACTTTACTAAATCAATTAAATAAGTATTTTAAAAAAATAATCAATTTTTAAAAAAATTTTTTATTTCTTTACATAACACTTTTTTGGAAATAAAATTACTACATTATTAAAAATTTATATCGTATATTTCTTTTCATTGGCAATTATATCAGATTTAGTACGAACTCATTCCTTTAATATTATTTTTGACATCAGTAATGTTTAAAATCTTTTTATAATAATTTGAGAGAATAATAGATTAATTCATCAATCTTTTCTCTTAAATAACAATTCAATTGTAAAAACGGATAATCAACCAAAATTCCTTATTCTGTTAATTTTCTAAAACGTTTTTTTGATGTTTATAAAATGATAATAACTCGAAATTTCATGTTTTTATTTAAGGAAAATAAATATTATATTTTTTAAAGACTAAAAAATATATAATGGGGCCGAAAAAGAACTTTTGCATGTGTTTTGATTTTTTAATTTTTAAGTTATTTTATTATTATTTGTAATTTTTTTAATACGAATAATGACAAATAATAATGCTTTTTGATGAATAATTTAATTGATATATTCTAGCAAATTTATTTCGTAGTATAAAAAATAGATATTATTTTTAAGTCATTTTCTCAAATAAATTAGTCTTTTTCAAAATATAAAAATAATTTTATTTGCTCTATTAAAAATAAATGATTATTATTTGATATTATTTGAATTTATATAAATTTAAATTAAATATGATTTAATCGTCGCCCATAGCATCCAAAAAATTTATTAGTTAGATTTAATTATTATTAATAATCCGAGATTTCTCGAATTTTCTAATAAAATAGCAATCAATTTTTATGGGTGAAGGATTCTTGCTATTTAACCTTATTTTTAAAAATTTAATAATATTTACATTCAAATTATTTTGTTAAATCATATTTTATAAATTTATTTTTTAAAAAATTGAATTTGTCTTCATAATTTAATTTAAATTTTCCTTAAAAAATTTTTAATTTAATTGTATTTTTATTTAATAATAATATTAAAAATGATCAATTTGCATCGTTTGAGAGTTCATTAGAAAATAAATATTTTTATAAATCATCTTGATGATGTCTTTTCACTAAAAATAAATTATAGTAATAAAATTTCAAAATGAGTCATTTTGTCTTTCTAACCTGGAGTAAAAATTTTCAAATTTTTTTTTTTAATATATTAAAAATAAAATTAATTATTTTTTTCTATAATTTAACAATAATAATATAATTTCTTTAATTTTTTTTAATGTTTAATTAATAATTTTATCTTAGTATTTTTTGTTTTCATATATATATTTAATTGAGAAGGCTATGGGAGCAAATGGTTTTGAAGGGGTGTGGCATGAGAATGGAAAGGCACAAATAGGGCAATCGCGTCGGCATTATTCTGTAGTCGTTTAAGGGGTAAAATTGTTTTTTCAAGTTGTTTTAACTGGGCCGTTTTTAATAAAAAAGGGGGATAAGGGGATGCACCTTAAAAGGACACTACGGAAGAGTATGGGTCGTGAATTTTATTTTTCAAAATTTTATCATATTATTTCTTAATTTTTAAAAATGAATAAATTCATATACATATTTGTTCTAAAACAAAAATAATCCGATTTGCCCAATCCAAATTTTGTATTTAATTAATTAATTTATGAATATAATTCTAAGTTAAATAATTTTATTTTTGATAAATTGAAATAATATAAAAATATAAATAATTTTTTATCGAAATAAAGAAAATATTAAATATTCTATATTCAAATAAATAATTTTCATAAATTTAAAAATTTTTAAAATTTTTGTCTATAATTATTTTAGATTGTTTTATAAATCAAAAACTTTTCCCTAAATATATAGAATTATTAGAGTAAGCGAATCCAGCGATCGATTGATTGATCGAGTAATTATTTTGCATCATGCAAAATGATTTAATTGTAAAATATCAAAATATGACTTAAATATGTTTATTATTAATTAAAATCCTTATAAAAATTTAAAACTGGTAAATCCGTATTAAGGTTTATTGTGACTCGAATAAGGCGAATGTAAAAGAGTATTTTATAAATTGTTTATTTTTTTTGAAAAATCTTTATGATATTAATTCAAATATTTTCTATAAAATTTTATGTTTTTTTTGTTCAAAATATTTTTTAATTTTTTTTTATTTAATATACTCATAAATTACATATTTTCATGATAAAAAAATATGCTATTAATTGCGAAATTCAATTCCTACTCTCTGTTCTTAGAACATTTTATCATTCAATATTTGATCAAATTTTATTAATATAATTTAAAAATAATCTTTTATTAACTTTTTCCTGAATATATAAATTTTAAAGAATTTTATATCCTTCCAATATTTTAATGAGATAATTTGATTTTTTTTTTTCAATTTATTATAATTATTTATAAATTTAGAAAAGTAATTCGATAATTGAATCCCGATAATTTTTCACTTTTTTTTCTTCAAATGGTTGTTAGAAATATATTTAAAAAAATTAATATATTGCTTTTATTAGTTATTAAAAATTCTCACATTTCTTCCTATTTTAATTTTTTATTTATAATTGAATATAATTAAAAAAATTATTAATCAAAAAGAGACCATAAATATTTTATAAAATTTCTCATATATTTTGTTTTCAAATATTATAAAATCAAATTTTTCAAATTATTTTCTTTCTTTAACTCTAAAAATAATTTTAATAATATTTTAAACTGAATGACATAATGAATTTAAAATTATCCATAAGAAGAAGTAAAATAAAGATTAATTATTATTTTATTAAAATTTAAAACTTTTATGGGATTATTTTAGTCAATTATATATTTTAGCATTAAAAGTATTCTAAAAATTCAATAAACGATATTTATTCATTTATTTAATTTTTTTAAAAAATAAGTCTAATAAATTGATAACATATAAATTTTAGAAATTTTTTATAAACATAATATTTTTATATAATTTTTTTAGGTTTAATTTAATCATTTCCTAATTATATTTCATTTTTCCTTTTTTTCAATAATTCCTTTTTTATAAATTGAATTTTTAATAAATTTTATTTATTCATTTAGTTAAAATCCAATATTTATGAATTTTTTTATTAGGCATAATATTAATATTTTAACTAAATATATTTTTTTGTATAATGAAAATAAAATAAGTCATTAGTCTGAAGGAATCCATATGCCGAATTGGGCCATTTCCGATGTGTGAATGATGGGAATGTTTCAATGTAAATTATTTGATGATAATGAATTATCAGAAAATTTAAATTTATTTATTTATTAAGCAAGCAAGAAAAATTTTTCAGCTATTTATTTATTTTAAATTTATTTTTTAAATTAATGATCTATTTTTTTATTTCGATTTTATTGTTCTATAAATTATAATTTGTAGATTTATATTGATTAAATATTTCGATTTTTCTACACTTTTTACTGCATGATAAACGAAGCAAAATTATTTGTATAATTGATATATAAAAATAATAACGTTAATTTTTGCTGAGCAAATAAAATATTAAATATAGCCAATTATTCCTCCCTTCTTCATTTCTTTCATTGGAAAAGAGACGTAGAAAATTTTCCTTTTCATATAGGTTCTTTAATGTAATTATAATATATAAATTTTTTGATGATATTATTTTAAAGAAATAAGATGAGTCTGCATCTGATATGCCTATTTATTTTTTTCCTTAATCCTGTTAATTATATTCCATATACACTTTCCAGATGTGATTTTTTGGAAATCACAGCGACAATCGTCTTTAATTCTAATTCTAGAGAGAGGAACATTTTTAAATTTATAATTTTTATTTCTGCAGTAATTACATCGAAAATTCTCATCATTTTTCATCATTTATTTAATATCATTTTTAATTATTTTATCACATTTTCAATTAACAATATTAATCCGATGTTAAATGGATTGTCTTTAAAATAAAATATAATATATTATTTAATTTTTTGTTTTTTCCCATACGAGACCATGACCATTATTTGCATTAAGTTTACAATAATCGCAATGATAACAAGAGTGCATTCATGTTTTAGAGAAATAAATTTTATATATTTTCAAATGAATAATATATTTTTTAATAATAAAAAAATTAAAAAATTGAATATTTTTTAAGTGATATATTAATCAAATTTACGTATATGACCTACTGACCTGAAAATTTTTTTTCTATATTTAGACAGCATATTTCTTGAGTTAGTATGATTAAAATATTTATATTATTTTAATTTAACTTTTTAAATACATCGATTTATAAAAAAAATTTTTTAATCTTAAGCTTTTCTTTTAAATTTTTTTTTTAAATATGATTATCAGAATTTTCTTCATCCATTTTTTGGCATTCTTTATTTTTCCAATTTACTCAATACACTTTCACTAAAATTTATTTGCCATTTAGAATTAAATTATTTTATGATTTTATAGTCATGAAGAAATAATATTGTAAATTTTTATTAATATTTTATTTCGTTTTATTATTTCTATTAGAATTTTTCAAAAGAAAATAAATCTGTACAAATATATCAAAATTCACTGAATATTCCTATTAATTTATAAATTACATTAAGAAAAATTATTAATTATAATTTTAATTATATTAAGAAATTTAATATTTTTTATCCATTTTTTATTATAATAATGATATATTTCAAATTTTTTTATCAATCACATATTTCTTAAAGAAAAGCTTGTAAGTGTTCGAGTAAAATTTTATTGAATTCATGCCTTTTTCAATGTTTCTATGTATTATAATTTGTTATTAAAAATTGAATTTTAACTGATAGGCCGCTTTTAATGCCCTTTCTCTTCGTTGTTGCTAAAGTTGTTGGTGTATCACACGAATTTGTTCTTCATCCTATTAATAAAATTATAAAAAAATTTTTCAATAATATGCATAAAGAATATAAAATTTTATTAAATTTATAATTAAAAATGAAAATTCCTCATTTGCTTCAATGCTAGGATTTAAATAAACTCTTTTTTTACATTAATTTTAATAAAAATATCTTTTTTAAAAAATTTGATTAAAATCTATTCAATAAATTTTAAATATTTAATATCGTTATAATTCTTTCTCTCTCCATTCTAGCCATTAATTGATTGACATTTTCTCTATTCCAATTTTCGTACATAATTTTCAAAGTAGTAAATTTTATTAATATTTTTATCTTTATATATTATCTATTGAATTTAAAATATAATACCTTAACAATTTTAAAGTTTAATTCCGCTGAGGAATAATTGCTTCTTTATATATAAAAGTTTAAAAATTTCTTTAATTTTGCTTATACATGTATTTTTTAATTTAAAAAACTTCATTAAATAAATTCCAAACTTATTAAAAATTTTCCGACTGCCGCTTATTTTTCGTTCCGTTGTCATAGATGAATTTGCTATGTATATAGGCATCATAAGTGTGCTAATTTTTCTTCCTTTTAAAATAGAGCAACCTTCTAAATATATTTTCTTCTAAAGTAGAATAAACATATTTTCATCCGTATTTTTAAAAATAGATAAATAAATTTTTTTAATATCATTGCAAATTATTATAATCTGTAATTTGAATGGATATTAAATAATTCGATTCATATTGTAGATTATGAGAAATTTTATATATCTTTGTTATATGATATTATAAAAGTGAATTTAATTCTTAATGAATTTTCAAGAAATCTGTATTAGATTTCGTGCTTCATTTATTCATTTAAAAATAAAGATAAAAGTATTTTTATAATTTTAATTTTTTGGGGTTTAAAATTTTTATTATTAAATTTTATAAATTTCATATTTGCAATATTTGTATATTATTAAATTTTTAAATTGTTAATTTATTTTTTTTAATTATTTTATTTTATATTTTTGTAAATTACTTTTTTTGTCGAAATATAATTTTAAATTAGACAATGTCCAGCAGTTCTTATCAATTTTTCATTGACAATGAATCCTGTACAACGGTATTCAAATATATTTCTTATAATGTTTCATTCTATTCACTTTAATATTTCTTAAAAAAATGCCAAGATAATTGTTATATATTATCCTAAAAACGCAAATAAATAAAAATATAGTGATTATTATTATAATATCTTGTATCAAATTCTAACATTAATAACTAATTTTGCGCATAAAATGAAAAAATTATAAATCAATAATTAATATATAAATTTTCATTTGATTTTCTTCCAGTAATTGCCCAGTTCTTTTTCATCACAATTGGCATTAATCGTTAAAATTCTTATTATAAAATGAAGTATTATTGCTTAATAATTTTATAAATTTAGAATTAAATTCTTATAAATTTTGTACTAAATTTTTATAAATTTTTATTAAAAAATGATTTGTATATTAATATTTTTTCATAATTTTTGATGAATTTATTTCTCCTAAATAATAATTTGATTAGAGATTTTTTTTTTAATTTTAAGAAATTTTTATTATATTTTAATTTTAAACATGTCATTCTTTTATTCAGAATTATTTACTCAAAACTCTTACATTAAGTATAATTATTTATTAAATAAAATTTATGAAGTTCGGAGAAAATAAATTTTCTAAATATTATAAATCGAGACATTGTGAATTTTTGTTGTTTTAAATTAATTAGACGAAGCTGTAGTTTGATATTGATATTTAAAATCAAAATTTTATCATTCCTAATTCTTTAAAATTATATTTTATTAATATTTTCTTTATTAAATTTAAATTTTATAAAGAAATATTTCTTTGTATAAAATTAATTTTTACATATATACAAATTTTTTAAATTAATTATTTTTTATGTTAATTGTAATCTTTTTCTGTACTTTTCATTTGTTTTTATTTCCTCATTATTTACAGATCTAAATTATATTTTCTCCATTATTTTTCATCCAAAATCTTTTATAATTTCATAAGAGGTATAATATGATAATTTAAATAAAATATTGAATGATTCAATTATTTTTAATATTTTTAAGAAATTGTTTTATTTAGAATTGTATCAAAATTAATTTCAAATTTATATCCATAAATGGATCCAATAGCATCTAGTCCACACCGTTCGCATACAGATTTCGGCCTATGGAGTTGATTTCTGCAAAATAAATTAAGATTCTAATGAATCTAATTCCAAATTACTATCATTATTAAATTTTTTTGTACAATAATTTTTTATTATTCTTTGTATTCAATTATGAAAAAAATATAAATATATATTTAAAAAATTAATACAGATTTCTACTGATTTGAATTTTAACCGTTTAAATTTATTTTTGATCATAATGCATTTATTTCATCATTCTGGCATTAAAATATTTTTCTCCTTATCATAATTCATTATCATTTTATTCAATTCTAAATATTTATAAATAAAAATAAGATTAAATTTATTCTTTTCCCGCTTTTATATTTTTCCTATCTATCACTATTTATTCAATTAATAAAAAATTAAAAAAGTTCCTTGAAAAATTTTTTCATATGAAGCCTTTTTTTAAATTCTTGAATTTTATTGTCCATTTATAGAAGGCCAATTGTTTCTCTTGTATTTTTTTTTAGGATTTTATATTTTATTAAAAAATTAATAACAAAAATTACTTTAATTTCATTTTTGTCTTTAAAATTTTTTTTGTTCTAAATTTATTAATATTTTATAAATTTATTAAAAATATCCTCATTTTAATGGAAAATTCATATTGATTATTATATTTTAAAAAATTTTTATGATAAAAAATTATTTATCTCTCAGGACCTGTCAAAAAAAATTCAATACTTAAACTTCCACATATGTTAAAATTTTTGAAAGAAAAATTATTCCATTTTTATTACTTAAGTTGGATTATTTGGGAAAATATACAGAGAAAATTTTGTTCTTTGAATTACGGCCCGTGCGTTTGAATTTGGTCCTGCCCCAGCCTTTTTAATTTGGTCCACAAAATTTTTTTGGTTGAAAATGACTACACTCCCTGCCTTCTTAATAATTTAAAGGGCCAAGGCCATTTCGATTTAATTTTGTGGAGTTTTTTTTCGAACAAACTGCTGTAGGCCTCCTTTCGGTCAATTTCAATTAATATAGAAGATTATTTAATAATATCTTAAGTTTTTTAAACTTTATCAAATTATTTATTTTTTTGAATTTAATTAATATTACATAAATAAATGAAAACAAAAAAAATTTGCACAATTTTTTCACTTGATTTGATGGGCTCAAAAATTCGATCGAAATTTTTTCCAAATTCTTTCACAGCTTCATAGCCCATTTTTTATTATAATCTAAATTCATTTTTCATGATTTAAATATAAATTATATCAAGTTGATATTAGATCTTAAAAAAGTTATAAAAATCTTTAATCGATAAATTATTTCCCTATAAATTTTATTTATTTGAATATATTATTTAATTATTTCAAATTTCTTCTTAAAAAAATATAATAGATATATATATAAAGAATCAAGATATATTTTTATTTATTTTTTTTAAATAAATGGAGTGATATATGAATGAATATATTTAACAAGCTACTTTTTTCACAAATTAATTTTTATATAATCTTATAATAATTAATAAATTTTTTTTTAATTATTCTCATTGAGTATTTTTTTAAGAATTTCGAACTTTTTAAAATTTTTATATCTAAAAGTTTTTCAAAGTTTCTATTTTCCTTTTTTTATTATTTTTCAATCACACTTCCAATCGCCTACATTGGGGAAATTGACGGTATTCTTCGGAATGGAGAAAATAAAATTTTTTAGTGCAATAAATTTATAAAGACACCATTGAAATTATATTTTTTATTAATAATATTTCTTTATTTGATTGGTAGATTTTTATAATACTGTAATCTTCAGCCGAAAAAATATGTTTACAATTCTCTGTTTTTAAAATTGTGATTCTTAATACCTAATAAAATAAAAATTATTTTTCAATTTATTTTCGAACATAAATGCCGTTTCAACCGTACAAAATCTTTGTTCTCCCATATGCAATTTATGCACTTTAAAATTTATTTTTATATATTTAAAAAAATTTTATTAAAATCTTTTTTGGAATTTTTTAAAATTTATTTATTTAAATTAAAATGAAAACCTGGAATATTAATTTTCATAGAATGTTTTTAGAAATTTTTAAAATCATTCAAATTTTTATAAAATTATAGGGAAAATAAAATTCATTTATTACTCCCTTGTAATATAAAAGTAAAATTATTATTAATCAGAAATTTCATAATGATTTCTTTATTTAAAAATTTATTTTTATTATTATTTATGTCTTTTATTTATTATATATATTAAATTTTGACAAATTTTTAATATATATATTTTTATTTTATAACTTTTTTTTCTGTATTTTAAAATTTATTTCAATGTTATTCGTTTTTTTTTTCTTAAAAATATTATCATTGCTTTCGAATTTTAAATCTAATTGTATTAGACTTAGCCAAAGTGGATCTGTTTTTTTATTTTTCAAATATTCAAAATTCAAATTCAAACCTAAAATTCAACCGAATATATTAGGGAGAGACTTTATTGATTAATTATTTCTTTTTTATTTCAAAGAGAAAAGTTTCTTGTTATATTTAAATTTTTTTAAACTTTTAAATTAGTTACATAGATATAAATATGTTAATAATTATTTTAAGAATTTAAGTAATATATTTTTTATCTATTTGAAGCAATAAACAATTTATGTGAATGAGGGAATGAGAGCTTCATCTGGCATCGTTTTCCTCGACTGTCACGATTATGTTTTGGATGCCATAAGCTTGCATTGCTTATTTTGCCTTCTTTACGTTTTCTTGTTGATACCATGGTTGGAATAATTAATTTTGGAATTGATTAATTATTTTCCTGCAATTTAATTTTTTAATGCATCATTTTTATATTAAATTAAAATTTTTTCACATATATTAATCTATTAAATAATTAATTTGACAATTATTTTTCAGGAAATTTTATAAATATATAAATTTTTTCGAATTAAATTTATATATTTTTTTTAAGAATTAGATTGATTTTTTCATTAGATAGCCCACATATTTCAAAGAATAGCAACTTCTAATACTTTTCATTTCAACATTTCCTAATTGAATTGTAAGAATGCGCTTTTTGAATAATTATAAAAGAATTTTAGTCTTTCATTTCAACATTTCCTAATTGAATTGTAAGAATGCGCTTTTTGAATAATTATAAAAGAATTTTAGTCTATTTCAATGATTATTAATTTTTTAAAAATAAATTATTTTATTTTTAATTTTAAACCAATAAAATTTTATAAAAAAAATGGAAACTAAAATTATAGATATTTAATTTAAAATTTTTATAGATTATGATAATATATATTTCACCACATATATTTATTTAATTATTAAATGAATTTATATAGCAAAAAGAATTTATCTAAAATTTATTCGCGAAATTTTGTTAAAAATAATTATTTAATTGAATTTATTTAATTTTTTTTTCTCTCTGAAATTCTTTTAACAATTATCCTTTTATTAATTTTTTTGCTTTCTAATTTTAATTTAATCATTATATTTTCACTTAAATTGAAATTAATAACTCCAACTCCCATAGAAATGATAATTTTTATTGATTTTACTTATTTTTAATATTCACTGTTTCTTTTTCTTAGACAGTTATTATATTATGAATAATTCGTAAATTATTTTTTAGTTTTTTGAATTTTTAAATATAATTTTTTAATATATGGATCATTTGGATCTTCTATTTATTTTCTTATTATTTTATTATTTCAAAAATGACAATGTGCGAGTTAAACCAGCGTATTTTATTTTTTTTATGCCAAATATTCTCCCATTGTCTTAATGCATTAAAATTGGTCCAATCATTGACTTCGCATTTTGTAAATTTGCCAACGATTTTAAGATATATTTTCAGTCGTTTGAATGAATTTTTTATTTTTATTTTTTTTTATTAATCTAATAAATATATTCAAATTTTTATAAATTAGTTTATTTTATTGATTATTTATTATATCATATTAACTTGTTTGAACTTCTTTTTTTCCGCTACAGTATTTTTTAGAAAAAGTCTCTAACAATAAAGTAGAAAGTATTTAATCTAAAATATAATTTCATATTTTAGAAATTTTGCTTACAGCTTTGAAGCATTTATCTATGTTTCTTAATCGTATCAGCATTCGAGTTCTTTAAAAAATGGACGTTATTTTTAATTTATTATTTTAATTATGATAAAAGAATTTTTTTAATTCAGAAAAATGAATTTCTGGAGTTATAAATGTATAAATCAATGCAATTTGGAAATCAAAAATTATATTATTTATTTAAATATAAAATATAATTTAGAACTATTATATTTTTTAAAAATAGATAGTTTGTAAAATTTAATTTTTTACATCAATCTTTCATGAAGATATAATTCTTTTCACTAAATATTTTTATTTAATTACAATTCGTAGTTTTTTTTTTATAAAAAATTAAATTTTATATTTGATAATTTTTATTTCAGTATTTATCTTTCCATTATAATCATATTTGGCGCAGGATTTTTATGAAATTTATCATTTAAATTTTTTTAAATAAAATTTTTTATTAAGTATTTTTCATTTATTTTAATTTTTTCTTCAAATAATTTTATTTTTTAAAAATTTTATTATATTTTTTATTATTTTTTATTGTTATTAAGAATAAATAGATAATTTCGCCTAAAAACAATTGGCAAATATTTAATCAAGAATGCGGATTTGAAAATTCTCTAATTAATTAATTAAAATTTTTCATAGAGTCTTTAAATAAAACTTATTAACTCTCCATATCATCGCTCTTAAAATGATCATCTCTAGATTAGACATTAATTAGTTCTTTGAAATTTTCGTTATCCAATTGAAAATATTTATTTTTTCAAACAAAGTTATTTCTTAAATCCTTAAAAATTTTTTAAAATATCTATATAATAATTTTTATTATTTATTATAAAAATTTATATTTTCTAATTAAAAATAGTTTTTCACAAAATTTTTTTTTGCCATTATTTGATTTTATTTATAATGTGTAACTGATAATTAAACATGAAAATAAATATTTTTATTTCCATTTAATAATAATAATTCAATCCATTTATTTTCAAATTTTTAATTAAAATCTTATTGATATTTAAATATTATTTTTTCATAGATGCGCAACTTTATTTTAAATAATTTTAAATGATTCACTCTTTGCCAATTTAATTTTATGGAATCGGTTGCTAGAAAAAACTTTTACAAGCTTTTGCTCGCATTCCCCTGTAGCTTTTAGGTTCAGTAAATTTAATATGAATTGACAAAAATTTATATCTTCAATTCATCATTGTGACGACATTACTTAATAAATTTTGTAATAATCTGTTTGTTTTTAAATGCAATATAAATCTATGAGTAATGAAATTATATTTATTCATTAAGTTATACTGTAGATAAAAAACTTTGGATTTTTTTTAATATTTAATAAATTACATATTTTTTTTTAAATTTACTTATTTATAAATTCATGGATATGCAAATATAGAAAATTTTTCATTGTATTATTCCAAAATTATTAAATTTATTGTTTAAATAAATTCGTTCTAAATTGCATGTTGAATGTAATTTATTATGGGCGCTTTCAGCCTTTTTTACTTGGTCCATTATTTGTTCGATTTGACATATTAATATCAAACAGAAATATTGCAGATAATTTTTTTTTATATTTTTAATATTTTTGTGAATTTTATTATATTTAAAGAGTATATTATATTTACACTGGGTTCATTGTAAATAAATTTTAGTAGCAGGAGGAAGTCAATTTCTTATGGTAAAATTAATTTTAAATTATAAATTGGAAAATAAAAATAAATTTTTTGAGGGGAGCCAACCATTTTTTTATTTTCCTTTTATGAAGTTGTTCAAAAGTTTTTAATAATTTCAAAGGAGAAAACAAATGAAGTAGAATATATTTATTGAGAAAATTTAATATTAAAATTTTTTAATAATCGAAAATAATAATTTATATTTTTTCTAAATTCTTTCTTTAAAAATTATTCAAATATTACCAGCCTTCGGATTATATCATCTATAAATTTAACTATTAATCGATTATAATATCAGACAATTGAACTAATGTTTTGAGTAGCATAAGTTTAAATAAACAATAAATATTACTAATCGATAGAAAGATTTACGAGTAATAATTATTTTGGCAAGTAATTTGAAACTGTATTGTAATGTTAATGCAAATTTCACATTTTTTGCAATGAGAATATTCAAGGTTACAGGTATTATTAAGACAAGAACAATAATTTTATGAATTGCTATCTCTTTTTATTGATTTCTCTTTTTTATGATTGCATTTTTTCAATAACTTTATATAATATTAAAAGTGAAATGACCAAATTATATTTTTTTAAATTTTTTTGTTATTATTTATAAATTATGAGTTCTGATAAGCTTTATTTAAAGATCCACTTAATGGTCTTTTTGGATATTTTTTAGGGTTTATTTGCCAATTCCGAAATTGTGTTAATTTTTCATTATGATTTTTTCTTCTTTATACATTTTAAAAAATATTATTAATATTTGTATTATTTTTATTTAATTATGTAATAAATTTTATTATTTTATAATATTTTAATCTAAAGTTTGCCAATGATGATGGAACAATGCTAAATTTATTATTTTTATATAATAAATTTTATGTACATAATATTTTTAAAAAATATATTTTGTGGCATCAACTTATATACATAAAATTTTTTATTTGGTTCTCATTATATTTTTTATATTATAAAGATTCTCATTATTGGTACAATAATGGTTTAAATTAATTCATAAATTAGAATAATTTAATTTATTATATATATTATTTTTATGTTCCAAAAAACAATTTTCGTATTCTTACAAAATTTTAAAATAATTTATTTCAATTTTATTAATAATAAAATATTTAATTCATAATAAATTTATATTTTATTAAATAGATTTACAATCTTTAATTTTAAAAATAATATATTCTTTTCGAAATGCTTTTAATAGTTAAATACATTTTTTTTAATTTTTTCTTTTTTATTTCAATAAAAATATTTTATAAAACTCTTTATTTTATTTTCTTTAAATTTGCTTTTTATTAATATTTTATATCGATTCTAAAATTTTATTTATATGTATAATTAAATATTTAATTTAAACTATATATAATTTCTCCAATAGTTCATCTTTGGATTGTAATTCAAAATTTATTTGAAGTTAATTATTTTATAAATTTAATTTAAAATATTTTGTAATAATAACTAAATACATTTTTAAAAAAGTTATTTGTGTATTTTAATTAAATTGGGGGAAGAATAAATCAATCAAATTTGGTTGAGTTATCTATTATTTTCTTTTTATGATATTTTAATTAAATATGAATTTTTTGTAAGTAAATTCAATTTAAAAATTAAATTCTATTATTTATTTTTATTGTCGATATTATACATATTATTTTGAATATTTTTATTTTCTTTATTTTTTTTTATTTTTTTTATTTATTCATTTATATGATTCACGAAACCACTAAAACTTTCCGATATTTTATTTGCTTCAAATCACCCGCTTCTCAAATTCATTGGTATTTTAAAATAAATTCTTCAATAGAGAAAAAGATAGCGAAATATATTGCAACTCTAATTGAAAAATTATTTTGATTAAATTAAATTTAAAAAAAAATTTTAAAATTTTAATATTAAGTAATTATGCTTTTCTAAAGCAATCACACTTTTGATTATGTGCACCAATTACTTGATTGATATATATTTCATCGGCATAAATTTTGGAGAATATATTTACATTTTTATAATATTCATTATATTTTATTCTGATATTTCAATTTATTTATTTTTATTTCTCTCTCAAGACGCTTGTTTTCTTGCATATTCTATTATATTTTTTTAATTATTCTAAAATTTTATTTCCTTCAATTCTTTTCGAAATATAGAATAAAATAATTTATTAGGTAAATTGCAATATGTTTCACTTTAAATTATTCATTTCTGAACATTTAATTGAATGATTCAATAAGTAATCTGGGTGCATGCGAAGAGATTTTAAAATTTATTTAAATGTTTTTTGCAAATATGAAAATTTACACCCAAAATCCATCTAAGAATAGTTAAGTTATTAGTATCAATAAATTAAAATTATTCATCAATATAGATCTCTTTTTCCTTTTAATATAAATTTCTAATTAATATAATGAATCCCATTTTGAAAATAAAATTTGTGGAAAATTTTTATATATTTAAATTAATTGTCCATTTTATTAGTAATTTTTTTAATGATAATAAAAAATTTTAGTTTTATTAATTTCTTAAAAATTTAAATTATTTTCTTTTTATTATTTAACATAATGCTATTTCAGTTAATTCATTATAAAATTTTTATAGATGTCGTTTTCATGCAAATTAATAACCAATTTTATTCTTATCAACATTTCAATTTCATTGGAAAATGAACTAAATGTTTTGAAAATGTAATTAAAAATTAGTGTAACTAAAATTGAAGGGCAAAAATAATAAAAAAAAAGAGTATATTGGGCTAGATTGATCAAGTTTTTTTATGATAGGGCATTCATCTATTTCTTTTCAAATATTTTGATGTTTCAAATATTTTGATGTTTATCGCTTAAAAACCACATCTATTGAGATTGAGAATAGTGAGACGGAGCATCAACATGCTCAATTTTGCTATAATTTGCAATTTATTATTTTTTTATCAGTTTAATTTCATTCATATATTACATTCGTTCTACACGAATATCTCTTGTAAAAAACCATAACCAACGGAATACAATTTCTCATAATTTTAGTTTCGTATGGCCTTGATAAAAAAAAATTGAAAATGAAATGATATAAAGTTGAGTTCTTTTTTAACAGTCAAATATTATTATTTTTCTAATTAATTTTTTTAATACAGATTAATTATTAATAGCTGCTAAACATCTTTATGAGAACTGCAGTGAATTTTATTCAAATTTCGAAAGATTTGCATTTTTAAATTTTTTTTTATTTTTTTTATAAAATTTCTTTCATATTTTATTAAATAAAATGTATCCGAAATTCACTATGTAATTTTTCTCTTTATCAATCGTTTAAAAATATTTTTATTAAATGAAAAAAAAACATGGGAATATATTTAATTTTTATTAAAAAATCAGTTTATTTTTTTTACAATATTTTAGAATGAATGTGTTTATTTTTATTTTAAAACAATTTTATTTTTTTATATTTAAAATTTAAAACAAATATTTTATATAAAAAATAATGAAAATTTCAAAAATTATTTACCTTGTAAAAAATTTTCTAAACATTTTTCAAAATAAATTTGTTTTTTAGAAAAGTCAAATTTTTATAATTTCATATTAATCCGCTCCTTTTATTAATAATAATAAATTTTACACTTAACATTTTTTTAACTTTTTATCCACGAATTCACACGATGTTGTTGACATCATTTTCCATGCTAGAGATAGTGTGATTTTAAAAAATGTTGATTGGCAAAGGAATTGCCTTTCTGATTATAAAATTCTCTTAAAAATATTTTTATTTATATTATAAAATTTATCAAATAATTTTTTTTTATTTCAGTAATTTTTATGCCAAAGGCCAATTTAATAATTCATATTGTTTATTATCTATAGTGCGTTTTTAATTAAAAGCCAAATAAAATAATCAATTTTTTGTGTAATTATATAAAAATTTTGTCGATTTCTTAATAGTTTAAATAAAAATAAAATTAATTTAAATCATAATGTTTAAGAAAAATTTGATAATTAATTAAATAAATCAATTTAATATAGGGGTAAAATTAAATAATTTATAATTTCAGAGATGAAAAATTTTTTTTATTTTATGACACAATTTTGCATAATCATAAAAATTATTAAAAATTTGTTCAATTAAAAATAAATTCATTTAATTATTGTTATTTTTTCAATTTATATCTTTTATGATTGTCAAAAATTCATCTTCTTCCATATTATAATGTTCTCATTGCATAATATCATTTGGGGTTAAATCTTATATCTTATTAGAAAAATTTAGTTTTTCTCTTCATTAAATTCTCGTGCCTTTTTGCAGAAGTCTCTATATTAAAATTTTACATATTTATTTGCGAGAAACCGTAGATGGATTCAAATAATATTCAACGTATTTTTCATTGCCAAATTTTAATATCAAATATTATAGAATAATTTGTTAATATATTTTTTTTTATTTGTATTTTATTGCTAAATAATTAAATCGTATTTTTTCCGTTTTGTTTTAAAAAATTTTTTAAAAATTATTTTTTTAAACATATTTAATAAATAAAATTTTTTAAAAAATTTTTTCACATATTTTTAAATGCAATTTTAATAAAAGTTAGAATAAAATGAATTATTATAAATAATTCTAGATCCATTTATTTAGCGAAAGCTGACATAATAGTGCAATAAAAAAATTTATAATATTATTTTGATACTTTAGATAATTAATTAGCAATTAATTTTGAATTATAATTTTAGCATATAAAAATTTATTAAATAATCTTTTATTTCAAATCTTGAGATTTCCTCTTCGCGATATTTTTTTTCCATCCTTTTTCTAAATTTTGAATTTATTTATTCTTTTCCATGTCGATAATTTTTTAGAAATTACAATAATCATCTATAAATTTTTTGTTTATATTATATTTTTTATTTACAATTATCTGTAAATTGAAATTAAATTTTCAACCATTTTATTATAATATTTTCAATTTATTCATATTTTATTATAATTGTTTATATTTAAAGTTTTTTTTCCATCTTTCATATTTCTGATATATAATACGAGTTTAAACATTTATTTTTTTCAATTATTTAATTTATTTAAAAATTTATTTAAATTTTAAATTTATAAAAAAAATTTCATTTAATAATTATTTATTCAAATTTTTAAATATAATTATTAATTTATAATTTCATTTTTAAATGTTAAAATATTTATTTTTATATTATTCACTTAAGATTTAAAAATATATTAAAATTAAAATTTTCCTTATACTCTGCATATTTGCATTGAATGTCCCCAAATTCGCAATTCCATCTCTTACTCGTTTTACATAAATATTCTTCCAACATTTTAATGCATTCAAATCGACCATTCACCATTCTAATTCCGCCTCTGGCGCAGTTTAGCATGATTTCTGGTGCACTGTGCCCAATTGATTGGAGCAAATCGATCCCCGATTTTGATGCTTTCCGCTGCGCAAACTGAGCCATAGTCGCCGGTGCCATGTGGCATTTATTCTACAAATAAAAAAATTATTCAATTATTGTTTAAGTAATATTTTTTATTTTAAACTCGGCAATTTTGATAACCACGAATTTCTAAGGAAAATGAGAACAATGGAAAATTAAACAGATTTAATTTTTCTTAATGAAATTACATTTTTATTGTTTAAAAAAGGCCACATTTTTTGACACGTTCTTATACCATTTTATTTACCACGTTTTCCCCAAATTTTACATAACTTATGACATATTTATAATCGGATGAATGGGCACCACGGTAGAATATGCTACTCATTGTCAATAAGTTTGAAATTATTGGGAAATTTTCCCACAAGAATAGTGAAAGAAAATGAATTAAATAAAAAAATGGGCTGCTTTTTTGTTGGGTTGGGAGAAGTCGATGTCAAAATGATTGTGGATATGAGCAAAATACAAGAAAATAAAATAGTGACCAAAAATTGGGCGCTGAACCTTTCAGAATTTATGTGCTCTGTGTTTGAGGAAATTTCCCAGAGCAATTTTTGTATAAAAGAAAGAAAAAAGCGGGAAAATTAGAATGGAAATTGACGCTGATGGATGATGGGAAATTGGCCCAGAGGGCAAATCTTTAAGACTCAAAAGGAAAAAGAATAGTGGAATGGAAATTTGCCTCAGCAGGGTCAAATCTATTTATTTTTATTTTAGAGATAACTGATGTAAAATAAAATGAAAATGAGGGGCAATTGGAAAAATTTATGTGGGAATAGCAAAATTTGATGCTATTTATAATTCTCCAATGACTGAGCAAATTATAATGATTTTAGTATCAAATTAAATAGCAGACTATTGGCTATCTAATTTTTTAATTATTTTTAATTTGGTTCAGAAATATTTAATTTATGCTTTTGAAACTTTTAAATGACTTCATTATTGTTTAGTAATATTTTTGTGGCTTGTTGGATATAATTTCATCATTCTGGACTAATTTATATAAATTTATTGTATTTAAGTAACCAAAATCTCTTCTTAAATTTGATTATAAAAACATCGCGAAATTGGTTCAATCCAATGATTATTTTAATTAATGTCAAGTTTGCTCGGCAACTTATATTGTAACGTGGCAAATGGATGGAACATTGAAATGGAATTTCCCTGCTTATTATTTTTTTTTCAAAAGAAATAAAAAAATGCCTAATAATAAAAGTTGGAAAGTAAAAATGAAAAGCGGAATGGCGATTATGGGTGCTAGGAAATTGCTCAATGGGGAAATTTTTTGTTCATTTTATATCGAAAAAAGAGCAATTAAAATGGAAGAGAGTATTAGGATTGGAATGCAATTTACCCAGGCAAATTTCTATGTTTCTTAAAATCGTAATGATCGAAATGAACTATTGGATTGTATTTTTTATGGGAAATGAGAAAGGAAAATGAGCGGGATGGAATAATTTTATTTTGCGTTCTATTATCTCATTCGCAATAAAAATGAATATATGAATTTTTTGACTGAATATTCTAACATTTTTCAGTCATTTTTTATCCCTAAAGAAAACGAATGATGGATTTATGATTGGAAAACACGGGCAGCAATAATGAAAGTTGATAATTTGGATTGAAATCAAAAATGAGAGAAAAATTGGCGTTGATGGATGCTGGGAAATTGCTCTAGAGCAAATCTTTCTCTGTACATTTTTACCGAAGATAAAGGCACTGACATTCAAAATGGAAGAGGACATTTTTATGGAAGTTTCCCTTGGGCAATTTCTTTATAGTAAAGAAACTATGGAAATGAACAATTGGATGGAATTTTGGGTAATGGAGGAAAACGGAAATGTGAACGGAAAAATGAGCGGGATGAAACAATTTTGAATTTAGAAGAATGTTTTTGCATCTCATTCATCATTAAAATAAAAAATGAGTTTTATACCAATATTTTTCAGTTAATTTTTTATCCCCAAAATAAATGGATTCTCTGCTTTTTGTCCGATTAGGGAAATTGGAAGCCATAAAATGCTTTTTAGGGGTAACGGGAATTTAAAGAATGTGATTTGTAAAATTATTATGGATAAAATTTTGTCAATTTAGTGAATAAGAACATAATATAATTTGAGAATTTGCAATTTAATGTTTAGTTTCGAAAAACGAGGAAATAGGTTTCAGCTTTGATCTGATTAGTATTGAGTTAAATTTTGTGTGTCGTTCAAAAAAAAGGCATGCAAAATGGCAAAAAAATATTTTTTGAAATTCCAATATTCCATGCAATCTTTTCTCTATCATCATAATGCAAATGTGCGCCGTTTTGAATTTTTATTATTTTATTTAGCTTCTCGAATTACAGGGAATATTTAAATTTAAAGTTAATTGAAATAAATATCATCGCCCTTTTTGACGAAATGAAAATGAAAACATTTTTTTTCGATAGTGTTTTTATCGATTCAGGTTAGAAACTATGGATGCAATTTTCATGTAGAATAAAAAAATTGAATGGAATGTACTGGGACTGCTGGGACTGGGACAACGAGATTGATGAGAAGATAAAAAAGGATATGTGAATGGGGGAAATTGGCGATTTTAAAGAATTATTTGCTGCTGGGGAAAATTAATTTGAATTAATCGATTAAGTCGATTTTTGGAAATAATTGTTAATATTTTTTCGAAATAACTATTTAATTCATAAAAATAATGAGAAAAATTATAGGCAAACAATTTATTATCAGGAATAACGGATATGTTAAATGATAAAACCCACCCCTGTATTATTAATCCTATACCGGATGAACCTTGGTGGTTACCGATACCTTTCTCTGATTACCCAAAAAAATCTGCCTACGGATAACTGATAATTACCATGCATTCTCTATCAAATCACTTTTAATTTTAATAAATTAAATAAAATTTACTTGGAATCGGCCAAATTGATGTTCAATTTTTCCACAAAATTGTTCAGCGCTCCGAACAAAAATGAATGAATGTTGATGAAATATGAAAAATTTCGAGTGATCTATCACCAACCACCATAACGGAAAAGTGAATCCATTTGTTTATCCTTCAATGTTGTTTTTCTTTATTTTCGATATTTGTCAAATTTAAAACAAACTTTTGGCTGTCCAATTATTTAATTTATTTAATTGTTTTAAAATTTATGGAGTTATGCTCAAAATCACTAAGAAATTCCTTATCATTAGTAAAGGGCATCTTAATTGATTTTAGTAACAAACCCCATTAATTTTTAACCAACTAAAAATTCATTATTATTACAGAGTCAAAAATATTTACTTTTAATTTGATTCCAAACACATCAAAATTGTTCTCATTCAGTCTATGATTAGTTATTATAAAAGGCGTAAATTTGAACTGGTTTTCGAATATTTGGGACTAAAGACAAATTATCTAGTGTCGATGGTTGTAAAAATATTTGATCAATTATAAAATATTTTTAATTTGCAATTAAAATAGTTTGAAAATAATATCACAAAGCCCAATTCTGGATATTTATTGAGGTTTGACAAGAAAATTGCTGAGAAATATCAAACTTGATAATGAGTTTGTGGCCATAACTTTAATTTATTTCCAACATTTGCCTATGCTTTTAATAAAATTATTCAAGTAATACTGCTCTTACAGATATCCCATTTTACCGGGGAAATCCGGCATTTGCCTAGCTTTTGATGTGCCGGCCGTGGTTTTGATAATCCTTTCTATTTTGCCGGGTTTTTAAATTTTTAACTAAATTTTCCGCTGCGCGTCCATTTTTAGTTTTTTTTCTCCCTCACAGAGATCATTTTTTTGGTTCTAATTTTTCACCCACCGGGGCCATTTTTGCTAATTTTTCTTCTGAGAAGTCTTTTTGATTCAATTTCCTTCCTTCATTGCTTTTTCTCCTAATCTTTATGAAGCCAGAGCAATTTTTAAAGCTTATGATATCTTAATTTTACAATTACATGCTCAAAAAATCTATTAAAAATATAAATATGAAGTATAAAAATTTTTAAAGCTTTTAAATTGCATTTTAACACGTTTTAAAAGATTCCAGGTTTTTACCGGTGTTTTGAAAATTTTTGCCGGCATTTTGCAGGGTTTGGATTGGATCCAAATGCCGGAGTTTTGCATTTTGGAGATGGGAACCCTTTATTCTATGAAATGACATAAAATTTTGTCAAACAAATTTACTTCTCAAGAAACTAGACAATTTCGATCGATAGCATATAACACCATTTGACTTAGAGATTTTGATTTAAAATTTTTTCTTTTTAAACCTGTTAAAATTCCTGCACAGAAACCGCTTTGTTCAATTCAATTTTATCCAAGCTAGAATTCAAATTTGAATAGACGATTTTTGTTGTTGTTAATTCTTAATTGTTGCTGGAGAACATCAGTCAAATTTCCAGGCTCCCAATTTAATGGCAGCCAATAACACATTTATTGGAGGGAGAGCCAATCAATTCACGGTGAATTCATTTAATGAGATTGCGCATTTAATTTAAAAAAGCTTAAATCGTTTATCCAATAGTTTAATCAATTTATGATATAATAAAAATTATGAATCAGCTTTGCTTTATTAATTAAATCATTAATAATTTATGATGACGTTGAATAAACATTCGTGTCAAAATTTAATTAATTAATTTAAATCAATTTTGAATTCATTATTATTAATTTTTGTCCCATTTTATGAGGTTCAGTAGAGATCGATAAATCAATTTTTCCGATATCCTACTGCCGGATTCGTAAAAAAAAAAAGTTCCAGATTTGAATATTAATAAAAACTGCTAGATTTCCGACCTAGGTTATAATTTAAATTTTTTCCTGATTTCAAATTCTAAAAATTGTCAAATTCTGTCGGAGAAAAGGATGAATGGGAAATTATCATAGAGAATGTGTAGAAAATTCAAAATTATTTGGCATTGACACTGATTAGGAAAGTAATATAATTAACCTGTTCAATCAAAATTACATTTTATTTTATAATTTGCTTTGATTGACGAAATAATATTCAAAAATTGCCCTTTTATTTAATAATAAGATTCATTTCAATAAGTTTCTTATTTATTTAATCTGCATTGGCATTGCCATTTGATGAGTTTTTTCAAATCAAAATTTAAACATTTCATTTTTATTAGCCTATTTTGAAGATTTCACATCCAAAATTGCACCAGCAAATACCTAATTTTCTAAAAATTTTATAAACCCCTTTAGCAATGGCATTTGATGTCTCATTTTATGCAAAAATACACTTTCATTCAACAAAAGAATTTATATTTTATTATTATCTTGAAGATTTTATTAAAATTGTCTCATCGGTGCCTAATTTGATCAGTTAAAAAGGGAGAAATTGATAATTGATCATAACATTTATGTATAAGGCATAAATATTTGATCAATGATCTTTTTTATTCCATTTCCCAAATGTTACAATCCTTTCATTTTCATCAATATTTTTTGAGGATTCCAACTATTACAAAATTTAACGAATAAAAAATATGTATCAATATAAAATTAAGGCAAAAACAAATTTAATTTATTGAATGAAAATGGCAAGGAATAGTCCAAATTAATTAGCAAAATTTTAGTCTAAAAAAATAAACGAGAGATTTACCCCAGAAAAAAATTTTTAAGGATTAAAATTTTTTGTTAATGGCCTTATTCTCTTATTAGACATTTTTTTGCTTAGTAGATTCACATATAAATCACATATTTTATTTAAATAAATTTTTGAAATCATAAAAATAATGCTTTTAATAAAATGCATGCATACTGATTAAAATTTTAAAAACTTTTTTGAAAATACTTTTTTTATTAAAAGCATTCATAAATTCTATTTTTATCCTTTAAAAAATCGATCCATTTTAATGTAAGCATTAAAAAATCTCCCTTTTGTTCAAAAAATTTTTTTGAAAATATCTTTTAATAAAAATGCATTCCTGTATTCTATTTTTGACTTATTTTTATTTTATGGTTGGTTTTACTTTTCAATGAATTAAATTTTGCTTAAATCAATTAATACTGCATATTTTATCCATAAATCTTAAAAATGTACATCATCTTCTTAATTTAATTAAATAAAAATGTAGAAATTTTAATTATTTCAACTAATTAATTAATAATTTTTATTGTACATATATTTTCCAAAGAAATTTAAACAGCATATCCGTTTCTCTAGATATAAATTAGCGCTGTTTAATTTTCAATTAAATACTTCGATTGATAGAATTGTAAAATTAATCCTGTTTTTAATCATTAATTTTGTTAATTACAAATTTATAAACACTATAAAAATGTTGTATATTTTTAGTTAAATCCAATTGCGATATTCGCCTCATTTGTGAATATTCGTCAAGTGAATGTACAAAAATTGACATGGTCAGGAAGAGCCCATTATATTCGAGCATTAATGAAAGAAGCAAATGAAAAAACATTTGATATTTATATGTAATCATTTTATTCAATTTAAAATTTATTTTTATGTAAAGTTCCGAATCAAATTCGGTCAATCCAATACCAAATGACAAATGCACGCCGGATTTGAAATTTGATCGATGCTGTTGGCAGCGACATATGTGGTGTCCATTTTATTTGTTTTGTGATGCCGATGAAATGCGATTGACAGGTGAAAATGAGGCAAATTTAATTTTTTGGATGCTACTCAAAAAGCATTAAATTTGCATTATTTTTCAAGTACAAAAATTAGCTTTATTAGGCCAGAAAAAGTTGTCCAATTTTAAACCTATCTTGCTTCCTGCATTAAGACAAGTTCTAACCTAAACCTAGTTATAAAAAGTCCAAAATTTTTACTATTGTCAAGTTATATGCCTAGAAAAATATTGTTTTGCGATAAGAATTATTTTGTGTAAATTCCATAGTTTTACTGAAAAAGTTATTATTTGTCGCGGATCGCGACTTTTGATTTTAATTTATATTTCTTAATTAATTATTATTTATTCATTAATTCCAAATTTTCCTATTAATTCCAAATTATCCTATTAATTCCAACATTTCTCTCTTTTACAATTTTATGTTATTTTCCCAATCAATTATTCTATTGGCCTATGTCTATGGCCTTTTTGGCCACATCTATCCTCTCTTCTCTTCTCTAATTTTAATGGTGCCAGCCGTTCTCCATTCCTATCCAAACTCCGCCCTATTTACAGCCATTTTATTCCCCCATCTATTCCTTTTATTCAGTTTTCAGTTTCGTTTTTGAGTTGTCCTGTTTTTGAGTTTTAGTCGTTTTTGAACTTTGCGTCTTTTGTATTTTTTTGGTTCTTCGGATTTTATTCGTAATAAATAAATTTATTAATTCCAATTTGCCTAATTTTCTTCTATTTAATTCGAACAACGGTTATTGAATACATCCGGAAATTGGCTTATTTCCGCTGGTCCTTGAATTTGTAAACTCGCACTTTTGGCCAATTTATTGGATTTTTGGTGAAACGCATTTGACCACTTTATTGTGTTTTTTGGTGACTCGAATTTGCGAACCTTTTTGTGGGATTTGAATTTTTGTTGAACCAATTTGGGACCGAGGAAACTGATCCCTTCCTCCCAGCTTTGCGCAGTTTATTTCGTCCCTCTACAAATGGAGCCCCGTACGGGTCAATTACTGTAAGACCCTAGAAATTTGTGCCCTGTAGGCCTTTCAAACATTCGACTTTCAATTGCGTTTTTGGTGAATTGGATTGGAAAAATTTGCTAATTCGACTTTGGTTTATTGATTTTTTGTGGAATTTGGTCGGTGCTATCCATTGCCTCCCAATTGCTTGCCCGCAGCGAGCACTTTTTCGCACTTTTCCAATCTCCATTCTCCATTCACCCTTTTTTGCTGTTGTTGGGCCCCGAAGGCTGCTTTCAACTTTCCAACTTTGCCTTGGCTTTCCCCGAAGGAAGAATCTATTGAATCATCGGTTTTTTTGCGAGCAAATTGAATGAATTAATTTTTGGTGCGGACTTTTATTGGACTTTGCGAAATTGAATTGGAAAAATTGAAACTACTTTGGAACTAATTTGGAAACTTTGGACCAAACTGTGAAATTTTAAATTAATTTGGAAATTGGAATTGAATAATTGACTGGTGGAAATAAAGCGATAATAAGTTAAAATGAATTCGAAATTGATCCGTAAAGCATTGAACTGCGATTTGAAGAAAGCAGTGGCATTAATCAGTTCAATAACAGAATTGCTTGAAAAGGAAATAAATTTGGAAGTCAAAGATGAAATTAAAAGGCAAGAAGAAAATTTGAAAATTACGTTAGCACGAATTGATGCAGCTAATGAAAATTGGGTAAATTTGATTAATGGCCTGAAGGCAAATGAAATTGATGCCGAAATGAACATTTATGAGGGCTTTCGCCCATTGCCATTGAAAAAAGAAGAAGAACCAGTTCATTTTTTGGAAATAAAGGAAAACGCACTTTATATTTTGGATTTAATTGATATAAAAATGGGCGAGAAAATTGAAGATAATAAAAGGTGCAAAGGAGAGAAAATTGAAATGCATATGATTCCCGAAATGCCCGAATTGACTGTTCCAAAATTCTCCGGGGATGCTAAATATTGGCCACAATTTTGGTGCCTTTATTCGAGAATGATTGATGCGCAACCCATCTCCGATATAGAAAAAATGTCATATCTGATTTCGCTTCTGGAAGGTCCCGCTGCGCAATTGGTGTCTGGATATCAAATCAGCAAAGGAAATTATCGAATAATTGTGAGGGTTCTTCAAGAAAGATTTGGAGATAAACGAAGAATTGTTGATGAATTGCAACGCGAATTCATGCATCTTTCCGAACCGAACAATTCAACAGAATCAATCAGAGAATTTGCCAATGATATTGAACGAATTTGCTTGCAGCTTGCCTCACTTGGCGTTGATCCGAATAATGAATTTTTATTAACTTCGGTGAAAATGAAATTACCAGAAAGGATTTTGAAAAGTATGATTGAAAGAGAAATGACAGAAAAGAAGATTTGGGATTTTGGAAAATTTCGAAGTGTTTTGAATGAAATTTTGAAAATTGAAGAAGAAGTGCAAAGGTTTTCACATTCCGGGAAAAATTCGTCCATTCATTATGGTGGAGATTCCAATCAACAATTTGCTGAAAGTTTTGGTGACAAATATTGTTCATTTTGTTTGGGACCTCATTGGTCAAGTGAATGCGATGCCTTTCCCACCCATTGGGAAAGAATTGCGAGGCTTAAAGAGCAAAATCGTTGCGAAAATTGTTTGAAAGTTGGACATTTTGTTGAACAATGTTGGAGTAATAAATCCTGCCGAAATTGTCATCAACGTCACCATTGGATTGTGTGTGAAAGAAATATGAGTGGTTATTCGAATGCGAATTATGATATGGATAATGCAAATGAGATGAACATCGCCGAATCCGAAATGCCAAACTATTCGCTTTCCTATGTGCCGCATAGCGAATCTCAATTTGAATGCGACAATGAATCAAAATTTGATGATGAAAATATGAATAATAATGAATTGGAAAATGATAATTTGGAAAGTGAAAATGATGAAACTTCGGACCAAAGGACCACTCATTCCTTTGTGAATTTTGCCATTTCCAAGCCTGAAAAAATGCCAAATCAATCACTTTCCTATGCGCCTTGTAGAAATTTGCGATCCAATTGTGAAGATGAAGAAAGATTTGAGAAAATGGAGATTGAAAATGAAGTTGAAACTGATCAAATGGAAAAAGGAGAAAATGAATTCCTCGAATCGATCAGAAAGGCAAAGACTGATTTAAAAGAGTCCATTGCATTTGATCAGCAAATTTTGGCCATGCTCGAAGGCAATTCAATCACCAAAATGCCACCGAAAATTGAACTGGATTTGAAAGTGCCGCCCATCGAATACCCTAAAATTGATTCTTCGATTGAAAATGTTCAAGAAAGAACAACTAAATTTGATGATATGCTTGATGCATTTGAATGGAAAAATGAAATGGAAAATCATGAAAATATGAATCTTTTGGAAAATTTGGAGGAATTGAATGACCAACTTGAAAATATAATTTGCAAATTTGAAGATATGGATGAATCGGATTTTAATGAAGAAATTGGACGCTCTTTATTCTGCGATAATAAAAATGTGAGCGAATTTGAATATGGCCTTCGAATGAAGACGAATTTTGAATTGAACCAAACAATTTTGTTGCAGAAAAATGGATTAAAAAATGAAGAATTTGGAAATATCGTTGAAAATGAATATTGCGAATTTGAAGATATGGATAGATTGAAGATGAATTTTGAGTTGGATTGCCTAAGCAACGGATCAATGAATGAAAAATTTGACGTTTCTCATGCGAATTTTGAAAATATTGAATTTTTTGGGGGCATGAATGGCTCGAGATTTCATGATATGGCGGAATATAAAGAAATTATTTTTGGATTGAAAAATGAATTTGGCCATCGATTTGGCCCACGGCAAATGAATTGGGAGAAAAATGAATGCATAAATTCGAAAAATGATTTGAATTATTTGAGGTTTTTATCATTGATCATTCGATTTTGTGTTTGGAAATGGCGAAAGCGAATTCGGAAATTGTTGAAGAAATTGAGAAAAGGATTTATTGGATACTGCGGAAAATTATGTTTGGGCCTTTGGAATGCATTGAAATGGAACGCGAATTGCAACGCTGAGTATCAAATTCGGAAATGCGCATTGCCTTCATTTTGGGCTCAATGGAAGTGGACAATGGATGCGGATGCCGGATGGATGCTGATGCTGAGCCACCCGCCCGATGGACATTGGCAGCCGGCGATGATGAAGGAACCAAAATTGCCCAAGGCTGGAAAGGGGAATGTCGCGGATCGCGACTTTTGATTTTAATTTATATTTCTTAATTAATTATTATTTATTCATTAATTCCAAATTTTCCTATTAATTCCAAATTATCCTATTAATTCCAACATTTCTCTCTTTTACAATTTTATGTTATTTTCCCAATCAATTATTCTATTGGCCTATGTCTATGGCCTTTTTGGCCACATCTATCCTCTCTTCTCTTCTCTAATTTTAATGGTGCCAGCCGTTCTCCATTCCTATCCAAACTCCGCCCTATTTACAGCCATTTTATTCCCCCATCTATTCCTTTTATTCAGTTTTCAGTTTCGTTTTTGAGTTGTCCTGTTTTTGAGTTTTAGTCGTTTTTGAACTTTGCGTCTTTTGTATTTTTTTGGTTCTTCGGATTTTATTCGTAATAAATAAATTTATTAATTCCAATTTGCCTAATTTTCTTCTATTTAATTCGAACAACGGTTATTGAATACATCCGGAAATTGGCTTATTTCCGCTGGTCCTTGAATTTGTAAACTCGCACTTTTGGCCAATTTATTGGATTTTTGGTGAAACGCATTTGACCACTTTATTGTGTTTTTTGGTGACTCGAATTTGCGAACCTTTTTGTGGGATTTGAATTTTTGTTGAACCAATTTGGGACCGAGGAAACTGATCCCTTCCTCCCAGCTTTGCGCAGTTTATTTCGTCCCTCTACATTATTTTCTCCTTTTTTATATTTCAATTTATACTTTATAGCTTGCAAATATCCCCCGGGATGGCTCGCTTGGAACTGTCAAATGTGTTTGGGATTTTTTTATAAATGAGGTAATAGAATTAAATAAATTATATTTTTTTAATATTCCTAAGTATATTGAATGCTTTACGGACGGCTGGTATAATCGCATATGCTGCCTTGAAAATGGTGTTCCAAATGAGTGTCACTATCAAACTACTATTTCCGATTGTGGCGATTATTGTGATGGAACTGGATGGTATGGAGCAGATAATTGGAGGTGATTTGTATGCTAAATTTAATTTATGGGATTGCCTATTTCCCGAGATTAGCTAAAAACAAGTTTAAATAAAAATTGGAGGATCTCGGCTTAGATTTCATACACCCGAAAATAGTCTGGTTCAATTTGATATGATCGATTTAATCTATGAAATTCCATTCTGACTGTGGTATTTATGCTTAGTGAAAAGTTGCTGGAGTCTCTTTGAAAATAAAATGTAATTTCTTTGACTAAAAAATTAAATAAAATAAATAATTTTATTGATATTTATATGGTTAAAACTATTTTAATTTATAGAACAAAAATTTTATTTATTAATTCCGCCAGCAGATATCAATGCTGTATTTACAGCTATGATGAACAAATATCGGCATGCAATAAGCAGAGTTCCAATATGAATTTCGATACAGCAGCAGTTCGAAATGGATTTTGCCAACGTGATTGTGATCCACCATGGCCTCTCTATTGCAAAAATAATGGCGTAGAGCAAGAGAAAAGTGAACCATAAAGCAATAATAAAATAAATATCAGATTGTTTATATTTATTTAATATAAAAGCTATTGGGAATAATTAATTTCTGAGATGGAAAAAAATTTTTATGATTTTAGTTAATATTTTGTTGACATTTGAGCTTATTGGCAAAAGTATTCTCTTTTTGCATGAGATCGTATAATTTTATTATTATTGAAATTATGGAATTTTTAATCATTGTATAGTTTAAAATACCCAAGGACTAATTCATTTTTCCCCAAATCAAAGTCAATTTCGATTGAGAAATTAATGATGGTGGCTGGAATTTGAGGGCAATTTGAGATTGGAGAGAGTGAATACATTTTTTAAAATTTATTTTCAAAAAATAATTTTGTTAACTTAACATTATATAATTCTGTTCAATTACACTTTTGTTGATCTTCTTTAAGAAATGTTATTCCTTTGCATTCTTTCCATCTTTCTCTTATTGGTAATATGAAAATTAATCGCCTGTGACGCCGGTGAATCCATTCAAATTTTGCACATTGCAATTGTATTGCTTCACTTGTAGCGGATCCCTACAAATAAAAAAATAATTAATATTTTTTTAAATATTAAGAATTATAAAAAAATGCATTGTTTTTTGGTCATAATGCCCGTTTTAATATTAATCAATCATTTTGATAGAATATTCAATAATTATCTGTTTAACTGTAAGAAAATATTGAATATCCTCAATGGAAAGACTACCAATCGTAGGATGACTCTATCCTGCCCTGTGGCATTCTTAAGAAGATCCTGGGGAATACATGATTAATCCTTAAGCCAGCCTTTAATTCTAATGACCAATTTAGGAAGATTGACAATAAATTTTTAAAAAATTGTACATATATCAAAGTTATTGTCGAAAATTTGGTTCATTTTAAAATAAATTATTCAAAAAATTACTGGAATCCATTGAATGGAGTAAATGTAGGTCCATCCAAATTTGGATTTCCATTGCAACTGGTCAACATCAATTGTGGGACAACACCTATAATGCAAATATTTCTATTAAGATTATTTTATACATTTTCTACTTATTGTCCTTTTAAATAAGAAAAATTTGAAATTAAAAATTAAAATTTTCTAAAAATTTTGTAAAAATAAACAGTTTCAAGAAGATTGACTTCACTTCAGATATGCCAATCCCTATTATAGTTGAAGATATCCGAAGGAAAAAATTATTAAAAATTGAAAAAGGCGAAATAAATGAAGATGGTACCTAAAGGAATGGTCACCCAAAAAATTGTCCAACTATTCTACTTACCATTGGAATCTTTTGGAATATAGCTTGTGCCAAAAATAGCTTGAAAATCCGTCTGGTTAGTGATAATGCCAAGTTGAGGGCCCAATGGCACCAAAAATTATCAAAAATTTAACATAAACAATTTGAAAAATTGAACCGGGAAATAACTGAGAAATTCGGTCATAAAGGCCACATTTTGTGCTGGTGTTGCGGACCATTTTGAGCCAGCAATTTGACTGATCAAAATGAATGTTCGACCAATGCGTCCACCTCTTGCGTTCATATAGTCAATTGGAGTGCGTGCTTGGACATATGTGCTACTGTACGGTTTTGGCACACCCCAATAGAACACATCGGTAATGGTGGTCTTTGGCGAATACAATGGCACATGGAGGGCATCGGTTGAGGCAGATGGCGCTGTAAAAGAATAATAAAATTAATGACAGGATATTAACAAAAGAGAGAATAAAAATTAAAAAAATTTACTTCTTGTAATCGAATATTCTTTCCATCAGAATAGGGCAAAAAACAAAATAATCAGAAAAGGGCAAAACACAAAAATCAGAATAGGGCAAAAACACAAAATAATCAGAAAAGCGCAAAACACAAAATCAGAATTGGGCAAAACATAAAAATCAGAATTGGGCAAAAAACAAATAATCAGAATAGGGAAAAAACACAAATAATCAGAATAGGCAAAAAAAACAAAATAATCAGAAAAGGGCAAAACACAAAAATCAGAATTGGGCAAAACACAAATAATCAGAATAGGGCAAAAACACAAAATAATCAGAAAAGCGCAAAACACAAAAATCAGAATTGGGCAAAACACAAATAATCAGAATAGGACAAAAACACAAAATAATCAGAAAAGGGCAAAGCACAAAAATCAGAATTGGGCAAAAATACAAAATCATTTTAATGCAACTTCTCATTCCATCCATTCAGAATATTTCCGGCTCAATGTTTGGCACACAATCCAACCTATTCCCAAGTTGGCCACCTGCCCCAATTCCTACTCCTTCACCCAAACCTTCACCACCAAGCTTTATTGGCTATTCCGGCTCAGCTCTGGCCATTTGCTCCATTTTTGCTTCCGCCCTTGGCGCCGCACTCTGCATTGGAAGCTACATTTTCTACCAAAAAAGGCAGCAGCACATTCGTGGTATGGCCTATCAAGTTTTTGAGATGAAGAACTGGAGAAGATTTGAAGATTCGGAAAATATTATTTATTTATTTTATTCTATTATTATTGGCCTAGAAAATGCTTAAAATCCTAAAATTTGTATAATATGCAGAGTGCATACCCATTAAAATAATTTCTTTCTATTTTCATTTAATCGTTAATTCATTTAAAATTTGAAAATAAATTCAATTTTCGATTATTTTATCCTTTGATACATTCCTGGTATTTTTGTTGGATTTAATTTTTTTTCTCTGTTACCTTTTAAAACATTATTAAATTCTTGAAATATTCAACTTTTTCCCTTAATTCTTTGTGCAATCACCTAAATTATTTTTCACATTTTTCATCAAATTTTTTACATTAAAAAATAGATTGATATTAGAGATTAAATTAATAATTTGTATTTTATTTTCAAAATTGCATAAAATAAGTCCCTAAGCTGTCCTATAAGAGCCTAAATTTCCAAAATTAGCTAGCCCATTTGTCTAGCAAATTCCGGAATTAGCTAATTTCCAATATTAACTGTTACAATATATATTTTACAGCCTTCTGAATTTCCTGCTGATACTGAATCGTCATGTTCTGATTGTATTATCAATATAATCTCTGGCTCAATCTTAATTTTCCATATATTTTATATAAATATTTTTGGTATCATCATTTTTTGAAGCCATTAATTCAGCTATAATAAAAATGTTGGGATTTATAATTAGAACTTCTATAATTAGCTCTCCAAATTCTCTGAGTTCCCTTAAAGGAAATCGAACAATGCTTCGGCGGAGAATGGTAGAAAAATAATCTGTCCCAAAAATGGGAAGTTTGCAAAAGCATTGCATATGCATTTGTCCCAAAAATGGGAAGTTTGCATAAGCATTGCATATGCATTTGTCCCAAAAATGGGAAGTTTGCATAAGCATTGCATATGCATTTGTCCCAAAAATGGGAAGTTTGCAAAAGCATTGCATATGCATTTGTCCCAAAAATGGGAAGTTTGCATAAGCATTGCATATGCATTTGTCGCAAAAATGGGAAGTTTGCATAAGCATTGCATATGCACTTGTCCCAAAAATGGGAAGTTTGCAAAAGCATTGCATATGCATTTGTCCCAAAAATGGGAAGTTTGCATAAGCATTGCATATGCATTTGTCCCAAAAATGGGAAGTTTGCATAAGCATTGCATATGCATTTGTCCCAAAAATGGGAAGTTTGCAAAAGCATTGCATATGCATCTGGAGCCGAAGGTAGTAAAGCTAGGTAGCGTTTTTTATGGCATATTATATGTATTTTTAATCCAATAAAATTTAAATTTTTTTTATTATTTTATTTTTAATTTGAATAGAATTTAATAATTTTATACTTAGAAAAAATCAATAAAAAAAATGTGAAATTTAAAAGATTTTTCCGCCACTAATATTGTTCGGGGCGAAAGTAAACCTTGTCTCTGGCCAATGGCCTTCGCCTGAGTACAGTTCGTATTCGAACCACACTTTTTTTTCCCAAAAAATTTTTCATTTTATTTTAACGTATATTTACGGATTTCGATGATGGAGAATCCGAATATGGCATTAGTTTTTCATTATTTGATAATATTTGGAAAATAATGTGAAGATCATAGAAATATCAACAGAACAGCAGATTTTCACCCAGCTATCGTACTGCGAAATGCTGACGATTCAATCTGTGCACATTTTAAGGAAGAGGAATGGAAATTCAAAGACTTCCAAAGCGTTCTTGAATAAATGAATTGTAGGAAATTATGACCAAAAAATTTAAAGCATATATAATTTGAATAATATTTTAATGGCCCAATGTAATAATTTTCTGCACTAATTTTAATTATTCATTATTAAATGTCAATTTATAAAATTTTATACTTAAAAATGATGAAAAGATGTAAACAGTTCAGTGTTCAGTAGTTTGTTCTAATTTTGTATGTAATTTGTCATGGAACGTATCAGGCATTCAAACCATTTAAACCATTTTTTCGTTTTTAGTTCAAAACTAATTAAAATTGATTAAACCAAAGCCAAACAAATATCAAACAATTTATATCGATGAGATATTGATTTGGTATATTTTTTTTCTATAATTTTTTTATTATTTTCCATTTATATATAAAACGAACTAAAAATTGATAAAAATGCCAGTCACAATTGCAAGAAAAAAATTTTACAAGATGAATAAAATTTTGAATCCAAATATGCCGGGCGAGGTTCTATGAATAAAACAAAAAGATTGTTGACAGCAAAAATGATTTATAAATGGGCAAAATGTGAAGAGGGGAAAGATTCAAACATTTTCACATAATTTTTAATTTATTTGCGCCGGTCCCATTTGAATTTGAATTGCTTTTTTGGTGTATTTTTCTCTCAATTTCTTCATAAAATTATTTAATGAATCACAATAGGGCATAATGATGATAATTCCAATTATTGGATTGAAAATTGGTGGCAACTGGCCAACATTCAAAAATATTCGCAAAAATATATAAAAGAATGTCTGATCTGATTTACATTTTTGGAATAAAAGAAAAAGGATGTAATGAATAAATCGGGAAGAGAGCCATCTGCATTTTTTCTTTCCTCAAAAATTATTAAATGAGTAAAATTATAAAACTAATACTTTGATATTTGAAGAAAAAACATAACTTTTTTTTTACTATTAAATTTTTTTAAGCACCACCCAACATTGTTGGGCAATGCAATTCCAAAATTTATTCCAAACCACTCAAATGAGGCCCGGAGACATAAAGTACCTCAAGATTGGGTAATTAAACCGACGAGGAAAGGAAAAGGGGGAAATTTGAAGGAGGAATGGGGGCAATTTGCATATGCGTTGGAAGGGCCACAAAAAGGCCTCAATTTCCCCATTCTTCCCAACCAAATAAAAATAAAAAATGCTCTATTAATTCAGCGCACTGTCTTTCATATTCCACTTTTCTTTTCTGTTATTTCCCCATGAAATATTTCGTTCATTTATTCCTCTATAAATATCAGCCAGTGAAAGTCTCTTCCCAAAAAAGGGAACAGAACAAAAAATTCAGTGCAATGAAAGTCAATACTCATACTCATTATGCAGCAATTATTATTGCCTCTGGTTGCTTCTAATTAAAATTTCCACCGCCAAAATTTTTAATTGTTTGTGCCCTTAAAACTTTTTAAAATTTCCTTTATTTAAAGCAAAATTTGCCTTCAAAAGGAATGGGATGAGTGAATGTTCTGGTTCATTTTTCCTCTAGTAGCAAGAGAATATTGATGGACGAAACATTGCTAGGCAGATTCAATAGAAAGAAGTGAAAATGAAAGAAAGACAGTGTGCTGGGAATGTAAAGCATTCTTGCTGTTTATTTGATTGGGAAGAGTGGGGAAATTGTGGCCTTTTTGTGCCCTTCCAACGCATCTGCGATTTGCTCTCATTCACCCATCAAATTATCTCTTTTCCTTTTGGTCTTCGGTTTAATTACCCAATTTTGAGGTAATTTATATTTCCGAGCCTCATTTGAGTGGTTTGGAATAAATTTTGGAACTGCACCGCCCTTGTTGAGCGATGCTTAAATTTGATATTCTTAAAAAATTGCTTGTTGAGTGACGAATTTGCATTTATGTAAACGCTTAAAAAATTAAATGAATGAACAAATTGAAACTTTAATATTTTCAAATCGCAAAAAAAGTAAATATCTCTAAAAATTCAGTGTAGATAAAAAAAAATATAATTTATTAATGTACCAATAAATTATTTTATCGCGATTTAATATTTTATCAACATTTATAACATTCAAAAAAAGAACAGAAATCCTATCATGATTTATAAATAACACAATAAAAAAGATTGAAAATTTTATTTAATATTCAATCCAGAGTGGTTGGAAAATTAATCAGTTCGAACGCCCTTAGTTCATTGCTTTTCCTCACAATTTTCGCTGCATTAATTAAATCGCCATGACTTAATCTGATGGCGTTAATTTTGTCCCTGGAAAAAAATTAAAAATACATTTAAATATTATTTGAGTTTATTACTGAAGATTTCCAGATTCTTTGTACGAATTAAGTGCATCTTTGTATTTATGTAGGCAGGCAAGTCGAACACATTCCTTCAGCTCTGAACCGCTCATTGATTCAGTGTTTTTGGCAACCTTTTTTTAAATTAATTATTTTGATAGAATATAATAATAATCGATTACCTCCAAATAATCAAAAGATGGATCAATTTGTTCGGATCTTAGAAGAACACGAATGATATCCTCGCGAGATTTTATGTCTAAAATTAATTAATAAATATTCAATTTATATTAAAAAAATATAACCAGGTTTTGGCACATGAATTTTGAAGGCAATCTTCTTAATATTGCCGGATCCACATCCTGAGGCCGATTTGTTGCACCAATTATGAGAACTGCGGAATTGGTTTGAGAGAATCCATCCCAAAGTGCCATAAATTGAGTTTTCATTGTTGTAGTGGCCTCATGGTCATTTGATGATCTATTGCGAAGAACTGCATCAATTTCTGAAAGATTATACTCTTGATTATATCTGGTGTAAGTTTTTATAAACCAAAAAGTTATTTAGTATCAAATCATCATAAATTGATTTTGGCTCTATGCCCGATATAGGACTTTAAGAAGATGTACATTTGGTGATTCTATGATACCAATTCTAGTGACAAATTTTGGGAAATTATGCAATAATATTGGAATTTTATTTATCATAATACTTAAAATAAATCTGAATTGAGTAATTATTTTTTTAACCCAGAATAATTTTTAATTTCTATAAATCCAGGAAGAGGTTTTAAGCCCTATATCCATTATATCGGTTTGTAGATCTAAACTAGATGCATTGACGAGTATATTTTTATTACTTTAAATCGAAACTGAGCGAAATTAAACGTTTAAACAATATTTTCCAATTTTTGGTTTTAAATTCTTTAATTTTGGACCAAAACCTGACATTTTTTTTATACCATTGATGCGTCTGAGTTCTATAAATTGTTCTAAGATTTATAGAATATTTGTTTCTATTAAAAGTCAAAATCCATTTTATGGATAAAAAATATTATTTTTGTGTTAAATATAACAAATTTCGATTTGGACTAACCATCGATAAAGATGATGCAAGGCTGGATCTTTTGACTCTTAATATTCATTATCCAATGAAATAAAATTAAATATGGACTCACGAGAGTGAACAATGCTTTTGTTAATTTCGAAGTTTCACCGTACCACATATCTTAAAATTAAAATTATTTCGTTTAATTTTCTAATTTGCATTTAAGGCTCAATTGCAGTCTAGCCAACCTTTCAGTGTTTAAGCGATCTTTCGCAGTTTAGGCGACCATTCGCGATTTTTAAGCGTCCAATCAAAAATTTTGGCGACCATTCGTCTTTTAAGTGACCATTGAAAATTTTAGGTGTGTTAGACGTCAAAATCAATCAAAAAAGCCAGTTTTGTCGAGGGTGACCTTTATTTCGCTTCTATATGCTTCAACCATACCTGACTTAACTAGTAAAACTGCCACGCTTCAAATTCTAAACCTAGCCTACCCAACGTAAGACCTGTGAACTGAATCTTGAATCTTTTAGTTTTAGTCAAGTATTTTGCTTAATTTGATGAATTTAGATTATGTTAGTAATCAGAATAGGAGCATGGTTTTAGATGGGTTAAGAAAAGTTTTTTTTTGTTAAATTTTGCATAACTTTGAATGGTCGCCTAAACTTTTAATTTGACATTTTAACTGCGAATGATCGGTTAAACTGCAATTAAGCTTTTAAAAAATAATACCATTGAGAGCGGATATATCGAAATTAATGAAAAAAGCGTCGACTTCTTTTGCTATTGCTCTAGCAATTAAGGTTTTTCCGCACCCTGGTGGTCCATACAATAAAATGCCTTAAATTTCGGTTAAATAATTATTTATCAATATTAAAAAAACCTTTAGGAGAACTATAATAAGCAGATGGGAAATTGATTTTCAATTTGAGTAATCGCAAAGGAACAATTACATTATCCGTTATTTGGGCCAGAATGTCGGAATAACCTCCAACTTCATCCAAATCCGTACCTTCGTCTGGGTGAACTGTAAAATGTATAATTAGTAAGGCTCAATTGCAGTTTAGCCGACCTTTCGCAGTTTAAGAGAACTATGAAAAATTTAGCAAACATTAAGATTAGACTAAGAATGCTAAAATCAGTCAAAATTAAATCTTAATAAAGGCGCGGCGATCTTTTTTCAGCCTACATCCGTCGAAATAACTCCTCTGCTAATCCTAGCCTTGGAAACCAATAGTTTTAATCAAGTTTGTTATTTAATTTGATGAAATAAATGTCAAATTAGATTTGTCTCCTTCAGAGCTCAGAGACAGTAAGTATGGTAATTTAAGTAGGCTAGGCTAGATTTCAGAATGTGTTTAGGCTTCGGGTCGGATGAACATTTTTTGTAATAAATTGTCGCGTTTCTTCATTTCACCTAAAAGGTCGGAAATGCGCGTTTCATCGAAAAAGGTCGGAAATGTTCATATTTCAATTTAGAGGGGTTAAACTAAAAAACCAATGATGTTTTCGGATTCGGCATGTTGGAAAACCTATAAAACTATTTTAATAACATACATTTTTTGCGCAAAAACTTTTAAAACAACAATGTTTACATGTTTTTCAAATAAACAATGTTTTTGCTAGTTTAAGATCCATAAATATATGTTTTTAAACTGGTTTTAGGGGTTTTCCAACATGCTGAATCCGAAAACATCATTGGTTTTTTAGTTTAACCCCTCTAAATTGAAATATGAACATTTCCGACCTTTTTCGATGAAACGCGCATTTCCGACCTTTTCGATGAAACGCGCTAGCACCATAAATTGTTATTTTGATATATTTTGCTTAAATCTTCAATTTATTTTCATTTAATATTTTTTTATTTTTTGATGATTTTTGTATAAAATTTGGAGTCCTAAACTTTTCATATTTTAATCGCGAATGGTCGGCTAAATTGCAATTGAGCCATTAGTAAACCCAAAATATCAAAAAACCAAACCAAGTTGTGAGGCCATCCGAACTTCATATGAATTAAATGAAATGTTCGAATCTAATTGAAGTTTCTTGCGTAATTCTTCCAACTAAATTAATTATTTGTTGTAATTAATTAAATAAAATGAATGTGAACCCTGGCTTTGGCTTGTTTCTTCGCTTGATATGTTGGATCCATAAATTCACTTATCTTCCAAATAACAAAACCCAAAATTGCTCCTTCAATACAGACAATTAGTATTTTTCGAGCCAATTCTGATGTAAACAAATTATTTTTTGGTGTCAAATTATATTTTGGTGGAGACACATTTTTTCCAATAGAATTTCCCATTTTTGGTAATCTTAAAAAATTAATTGTTGAGAAATTTAGTAAAATTAAAAAAATGAATATTTGTAATTTTTAGACTAAATACTAAAATATTAATATAAATTATCTGCATAATTTCTAATTTGTCTTCAAAGGTAATGAATGAATATTCTCACATTTAGGTATTCATTCCCTCTAGTAGACAAAGAATATTGATGGACGAAACATTGCTAGGCAGATTTAACAGAAAAAGTAAAAAAGGAAATGAAAGACAGTGTGCTGGAAATGGGAGCATTCCTGCTGTTTATTTGGTTGGGAAGAGTGGGGAAATTGAGGCCTTTTGTGCCCATCCAACGCATCTGCAATTTGACCCCATTCACCCACCAAATTTTCTCTTTTCTTAATATTTTTCGGTTTAATTACCCAAGTTTGAGGTAATTAGTGTTTCCTACCCTTTTTTTGAGAAATTTGTAATAAATTTTGGAATTGCATTGTCCACATTGTTGGGTGATGCTTAAGTTCGACTTTTTTTTAATAAATATCTGATAAATGCGATTCAAAAAATCAAAACATGCTTGCAAAATACAATAAAATTTTGAATCCATCCAATAAGCAAAAGAAAAAAGAGATGTAATGCATTGATTGATGAAAGTTATTTGATGTAATGCTATGTTGTTAAGATAGGTTTGGAGTGGTATGGCAATGAATACAATATAACCCTTCCCGGGCGATCACATATCTTTATTAATTGAAAGCAGTATTTTTGATTGATGGCACAATTATTTTTGGCGATGGCACGGCTATTTTTACCTTATAATCCCTTTCATCTCGTTGGAACGGTAATCCCCTTATTAAATTTTCAATAGTCTGTTGATGTAGAATTAAATTCAGGATTGTTAAAAACTTTTAGGTAGAGGAAAATGGCAAATAATTGACTTATAGCTTTAGAAAATTTAAATATTTTTGGAATAAATTAAGTCATTTTTTATAAAATGAGAGATTAAACAAAAATTTGAAAAAAAAAATAATTTAAAATCGATTCATATTTTATTTTCATCAATTTTTTCAATATATTCTCATCACATAAACTCCATTTTATTTTGCATTTTTCTCGCCCAATGCCTTCACCGAGCAATTGGCCAATTTGATGGCATAATGGCCTACTGGATTTGGGCCCTTTCCAAATGCCGTGCATTTCAAGGTCAAATAACGCATGCCAGCAGGATAATTCTTGAATTCGTGTTCGACTCGATGCCAGCCCTCATCAGCTTAATAAAATCCAATTTTTAGTTTTTATTATTTTCTTATTATAAAATTTTTAAATAAAATAGCTTTAATTTCATTTTTTTCGGATATGTAACATAAAGATTAATATGAAAAATTGCTAAATCCCGGAATTTACCAAGCTGTAAGGCTGGTAAATTTCGGCAATCTCGGCTTCTAGACATTGTATTTTGACTCTTGAGTATAGGCTCATTCGAATCGCCATGGTCGAATTTAGTCTATAAAATTTCAATTTCAGACTAGGATATGCTTCGCTTAACAAAATTTAACCATTATTTAAACCAAAACTGTTTTGATTTACTAACTTTTGCCTAAGCCTTAATACCATTTTGTGATTGAAATTTCATAAACTAATTCAACTTTCTCGGTTCGAATAAGCCTATTCTCGAGAATGTACGAAGTCAAGTAGCCGTGATTCCTGAAATTAACCAACTTGTGCCCTGGTGTATTCCCGGTAATAAACCAATTTCCAATAACAATTCCCACTATATTTTAACAGAACATTAATATATATTTTAAATGTGCTTACCTTGCCCTTTTTCAAATCGTTTTATGATTGTGGCGCCAAACCATTGGCCAAACTCATCTCTGCATTCACTTTTGTCTCCATTTGGAACATATTTTCGATAATATTTAAAAATCGGTTTCTGATTTATTAGAAGTCAAAAAAATTATATTTGCAGAATTTGTGGACATGCCCATATTTGCAGAATTGTGGAGATGACCTAGCACCTATTTTACGAATCTCGGATTTTAGACAACCCAAAAATTCGAAAATAGACTGAATCGATTCAGCCTGGTCGATTTAGTCTAAAAAATTTAAATTTCAGATTAGTATGAACTTGTATAGAATTCTACCATAAATTCCTATCCTGCCTCCGACGCTCTAACCCTCTATAATATATACCTTAAAATCATTCTGATATTGAAATATAATAGAATATATCGACTATGGGTGTCGAATGAGCTATGAGCCTATTCTTCAGTCTTTTGTTGCTAGAAATCGAGATTTTTAAATTCAGCCTGCATAATTCCTGGCCTTTTCAAAGAAAGGCCAGTATCCGAAATCAGCTGAAACATTATTTTTTAATTTTATATTCTTTTTGGAATGTAATTAAGGAATTTTAGAAAAATATTATTAAAAAATGAATCTAAACCTGTGTGCCTTTTTTGATCAAATCTTTTACTGGCACTCTCAACAGAATCAATGCCACTCCAGTTTCGTTTGCAGATGATAAATTGATGGACATTGTTTTAGTGTTATTTGATGTTGTTTCTCGAGAAGTTCTCCTACTAAATTATAAAATATATTCAAATTCAACCCTCAAATGCTCTAAAATTAATCTGAAATAATTGATTCCTATCTATAGTAAAATGAGTTGATAAAAATACCCTTCTTCCAAATATCTACTATTGTAATTGTGAGAGAACGACCTAAATTTTCTGTCTCATTTGGTGAATATAAAATGCAAATTGCAAAAGATTGCCGTAGAAGGCATCTAGGAGAACAGAGATATTCATAATTCATATGTGTATTTTTTATTGAACAATAGGAGAGATTGGTAAATAGAGATGGGATGAGAATGAGAAGAGGCGATTTGACTTATTAGATTCTTGTCCCATTGGATCGGAGATGGACAGAAATGCAATGATTTCAAGCTCGGAAAAGGAAAATAATAAATGCCCTCTGGCTAATACGGAATTGTAAATAATTGCCTTATTTAATTTTATTTACCGTAGATTTTTTGCTTATTGCAATAGCATTGTGAGAAATGAGAATTTTAGAGAGAATGTGTAGAATTTGTTATAGGTTATATTTATAAATAAGTATAGCTTTTTTTGGGCACTACTAGATAGCCGATATTCTACTCTAATTGAATAGCAAAATCACCAAATTTTGTTCAATCGCTGATAATTTTTATAAAATACGAAAAGTTAGTCTGAAAACAAATTTAAGAGCATAACCGTCTAAAGGAAATTTAAGAAATAATAAAATAAAGTGAATCATAAAGCTTACCAATCATATCAATTTTGCTAACCAATATATATCAATTCATTAGATTTATCAAACATTTTATTAATTTGAATTGAAAATGAATTCATCATCATTAGCGTTGGCAACAATTGACAAAAATGATAACAACAATCATCACTTTTTCCCAATAAGGTTAATTTTTGATAAGTAAAATTGTTCAAAAAATTTATTTAATCATATCAATTTGCAATTTTATAATATAAAAAATTATGCCCATAAAATGAATTAAGATGTACAGCGAAAATTGTGGACTCGAATTTTGCGCATAAATTCCGAATATTAGAATTAAAATAGGCAAATTCGGCCCTAGGTCAATTCCACAATGGTACAAATATGGGTGATTCCACAAAGGTATAAATATAAAGTTTTTGGCTTCTAATAAATCAGAAACCGGTTTAGACCCCACAAACCTTATACCATTTTGTAGATCTCATCGAGACGCATCGATTGTTATACAATTTGTCATGATTTGGTCAAAATTAAAGAGTATTAAACCATTTAAACCATTTTTCCAGATTTTGGTTTTAAACTTTCTTATTTTGGGTCAAAAGCTAGTACCAATCGATGCGCCTCGATGAGTTCTACAAAATGGTAAAAGGTTTATCGGGTCTAAAACCAGTTTTTGTTTTATTAGAGGCCAAAAAATTTATATTTGTACCATTGTGGAATCACCATAATTGTACCGCCTTTTGTCTATTGTGGAATCGACCCCGGACGGGCAATTCGATACTATTTGAAAGCTTTGTAAGAGAAGATAAAATTATGATTTGGATTAGACAAAAAAAAAAACACAAGATAGGAAAATATCATTTCTTTTTAACCGTAGCCCTTGACATTCTGACTAAATTTTATATCAGGATATTTTATTATCAAAATTCTCTAGTGCAGAAAGAGAATACTATATATCATAGTAGCTTCTAAAAAAGTTTGAAAGATTGCTGATGAAATATTGAACAGTTCGCAAATTCGGGTAGCTCTTTCGACAATTCTTTTTCTTTTAAATTTTTTTTTTCATTTTTTATTTATCAAATTCACAGTAAAAAATGAAGAACCCTCATAAAAATTATTATAATAATATCCCAATTTAAGAATTATCACCAAATCGGAGGAATTCACGCTTGAATGCCGTTCAAATATGAAAGTGAGAGTATTGAAATGGGAAATTCATCGGTTAAAGAAAATTGAGCCAAAGCATCAACGATTGTTTTTTGAGGTTTTATTTCATAGAATTTTTAATTAAAATTTAAAAAATTATTTAAGGGCATTGAATTGGAAGAAATTGACTATGAGTGAGTTAGCCATCAAATGGTGCCACACGAATTTTCTAAAATATCCAAGAAATTTTAAAGCTTTAAAGAAAATTTTATGCCATTTAACCCCTTTTATAGATAATTTTGATAACGAAATTAATGAGAAGGCTGTAGTGAAAAACAAAAATTTCATCTCTCTAGCCTATTTTACTTTTTTTGATCATATAATTTTGTCATTTAAAAAATCCATTGACTAATTCATAAAATGATGATTAGTCTAAAAAAGATATTAAATTTACAAGCATCAAATTAACAATTTACTTGAAAATGAAAATTCGTGTGCTCATCAGAAATGTCTTAATTAATCGAAAAATTACTAGACTTTCTTGTTATGGAATTGAACTTCCTGCAAAGAAGAACATAAATGGCGTTGAACAACAACAAATTGTTCCAGAATTCGAGCTATTGTTGATGCAGTTCTATCAGGGAATACCGCAAGCATATTTTCTCGATCAATCACATTATGATCCAAAATGGAATTGCTCATATGAAGGCGTTGTTAGTTTTTATTATTTTTTTTTCAAAATGGTTTATAAATTCAATATTTGATCATTAACACTTTAATTTTGGGTGGAAAAGGCAAAAAAAATTAAATTTCCTCTCCATTTTAAATTTACTCTTTTAATTTATAGTCTAATACAAGAATGCATTTTCGAGGTGGCCAACCGTATTTTCGACCAATTGGATGTGTACGATATGGAATTAAGGTTCGGGGAATAAATTTTAACCGTTAACCTTTGGAATTGGTTGATAAATATTCAAGGATTTGAGTAAAAAAATTTATGAATGGCTAAAAAATTGTCAAAATAGACCAAAATCAGACATTTTCGCTTTTTTGACCAATTAAAGGCTAATCTATCATTTTGATATCAAAAAACAAAATTCTCTACAAAATTAGCTAATAACCCCATATTATAGAAATTTTATTAGGCAAAATTAGGGAAAATCCAATAAGGAAAAAAATTAAATCAAAAAATTTATTTATTAAATTTTTAGGTACTGGGAAATTACGAAAATGACACTTGGCTGGGCGGTAAAGGCTATAGGACCAAGGATGAATGGCCGGTGGCATATCATGGAACAAAGGAATTAAATGTTTTGGTTTGATTTTTTGATTGGTCTTGTGTGAAATACTTAAAAATTTTATCATTTTAGGAAATTCTTCGAAATGGCTATTTAATCAGGAAGGGCGTCCGCTTTGCCTATGGAAAGGGAATTTATTGTTGGTTTTAAAAATATTTTACGAAGTTAGCAATTAGAAAAATTCAATATTTTTCACAAGCAAAAATTTCTCAATATTTTTTTCCTATAATAATTTTGGATGACCAAACGTGAATGAACTGTATTTCGATCATATTTGGCAATATTGGCAAAGGGGAAATATCAACATTTACAAATGGGTGTATGATCTATTCCAGCGTAAATGTTGGCATTGTCCTCCTTACCAAAATTGGCATAAATATTAGTGAACAAAATGAAGATAAATTCATCTGTTTAGCAATCTTCAATTTATATAACAAAATAGTTTTCTTTGTAAAATTAAGTAAACATTTTCTAAAATATTTGGCCAATTAAATAAATATTATTCAATTAAAAGGCACACCCAATCCATATGTGGCTCTTAAATATGCAGATCACTACAAATATGAAGGCAAATTGGTAAAAAATGCTGACCGTATTATTTATATATTAATTATTATTAATTTTAAAGTACAAATTGATTATTCAATGCCGAGTTAATCCTAAAAAATTGGAAATTTATGGAAAGCATTGTTGGCTTGTTACCGATGAAAAGCATATCAGGTTTGAGAGGAAACTTCATGGAAAAAATAATTAATAAAATAGATAATAATAATTTGGTGTAAAAAATGAATTTTGACTAAAAAATAGATAATTTGACAAAAAAAAAATTAAGATGATTTAGGTTTAGAATAATTGACTGGAGAGCTAAATTTAAAATTGGAATCAGTTATCGTTATATTTTATGGGTTTTTAAATTTTAATTAAACTACGGAATATATATCTAAACTGAAATTATTAAGTATAAACCGTTAACATAATTAAAACATTTCAAAAAATTTTCCTAGAGCTATTAAAGTTTTTCATAGTTTGACTTTAAAAAAATTAATAAATTAACCATCTAAATCCATTTTAATTTTTTGATTCTAATTAAAAAATATTTAATTTGATTTAACTTAATTCCGAGAAGCCTGATCTATTCTATATAGATTGTATTGGGTATAGATCATTAAAACGTTATAAATAACTTAATCTACATATATTAGAAATTTTTTATAAATTTTTAAATATTTATTAGATAAAATTCTTTTCATTTTTTTCAATCAATATTTATACATGCAGGCCCTATGCAATTTGTGTCTATGCCAATCGTGATTTGGAATTGATCAAGCCCATAATAAGAAGCGATGAAGGAATGCAGAAGAAATTTTTGAACAAATTGGAATCGTATTGGGATAATTTCATGCCAATTGACAAATTCATTTTTCTTCCTTTCCTTACAATATGGGCAATATCATGTGTGCATATTATATTAATAACTCGCGTTTAATTAATATTCTAATTCAAAATATCCAAAAAATATTTCAGAAAAATTGACAAAAAAATTTTTTTTGGTAAATCTTGATCATAAGGAAGTGGTCAGCAACAAAAATTAAAGTGAATTAAGGCATATTGGAATGGATTACTTCCTTTTTTGACTGAACAATGGAATGCAAAGCACACAAGACCTTATTATTAGAGTCTTTGTTTTTTTGGTCCTAAAATTGTAAAAAATGCTTTCATCAAAATATAATTAAATTTTGGTGCCAAAATAAATGAATTCCCTTACTTTATATTCTCTATCTTTGAATCTCAAGAAAATTTACAATTCATCTACCTCAAATTAATCAAAATTCATTATTTCAAATACCCACATTTTTATACTTTCTTTGATCTAAATTTTATTAATTTTTTAACACCCGAAAATTCATTTAATATTACTCATCTTTTTAAATAAACTATAATGTTTTAAATAGTTTGCATATTTATCACGATAAATTGTAATAAACCTAATCGTTCTAAAATAGATTTTATTTTATTGTAAGAAGATATTTACTATAAATTTAAAAAAATAAATATGAATGATTTTTTAAAGGATTTTTGACCTTCAGGCATTTCGAGGAGATTTCTCCAAGCTGGAAAGTTAGCCTTATTAAGGGCATTTTTCTACCATTCTCCGCCGAAGCATTGGTCGATTTCCTTTAAGGATTTCACTATTTGGAAGGCAAATTATAGAAATTCTAATTATAAATCCCAAACATTTTTGTTATAGCTAAATTAATGGCGTCAAAAAATGATGATACCGAAAATATTTATAAAATATATGGAAAATTAAACTAGATAGATAAATAAATTGATAGGATAGATGAATTTAACAATATGTTGTTTGTCAGTGGAGTGGGTGTCAATTGTCGCAATGATGTGTTTTATTTTAATTTCTTCATTTATTTGCAACATTTTTTGTTAGTCTCATTTTGTGAAATTTTCATCAACAGAAGCTGCTGGCTTGCGTCCCTCCATAATTTGTGGGTCCACGCCTCCTTGCCCAATTGCTGGACTTTCAATTTGTTCATCAACATCTTTCGACCACCATCATTCCTCGGATAAGGTTTACCATCAATCTCATAACTCATAATCGCACACATTTGGATCGGACCATCGACGGCCATTGCTTCTTTTTGCGGCTTCGCTCAATTCCAAAGCAATAAGGATATTTTTTTTTAATTTGAAAAGCTTTTCTTAAATAAAATATCCATTGGCTATGCGCTTATGAGAGGGGAAGCTTTTTTACTATCGAAGGTCGAAAAAACCTTTGTCTTGCTGTGTTTAGAGTTTTAAAGAACCTTCCTTAAGAAGCTATCTGAATTAATTTGGGGTTTGCCTTACAAATACTTTTTCAACAATTCTTGCTGCTTTTGTTCTGAATGGATTTATTATTTATTGCCTCTATAGAATCTTCAAATGTAGATTTCTTTAAAAATAGCATTTATTGAATTTTGCCTTGAGGACCTGGTGACGATTTTCATTATTATCATTCAATATTTTTAATGCAAAATTGAGCTCTTTTTATTCGTACCTTCTAGGCTTTCTTAAAGGAGAAAGGGATTTTTAAAGAGGAATTATTTAATTGAAATGTTATTACTGCTGCTCTGATGCCCTTAGAGCTTAGACCATATGCCCTATAGCTTTTATACAATCGTCGGTCTTTTATCGGGAAAAAGGGAGAAAGGGGCAAAAATACTATTGTATATTTTTTGTGGAGGGAGTGGCCGATATGAGCCGGAAGCAACTCATTAGTTATAGTAGAGTAAACTACTGATCCAATTAAATTCTTTTGATTTATTTTTTTCCATTTTTTTTTTTTTTTGAAAATTCGTCCATATTTGATTATATTAATGGAATATTTGAGATGATTTCATTTCCACATTTTATTTGAATTATTTATTCCACCGACATGAAGCAATAAATCATTGCATAGAAATGGAAGCGATTAAAATTGTTTAATTTATTCTAAAAATTTTTAAAAGCATATAAAAAATAAATTTATTCTAAAATCTTTTATAATCCATTATAAAATAGCATCATTCCCATCACTTTATTTCATTTAAATCCATCCAAATTTTATTCAAAAAATCATTCAAAAACTTTCCTAAAAATATGAAAAAATTCATCACATTTTCCTTGATGTCTCTTCTTTTTGCTGTATTCCATTCGACAGTAAGTTTTTAAATTAATATTAATAATAATGGATTTAAATATTCCCAAAATTGTATTTTTTTATAAAAATTTTACTAATCAATTTTAATTTAGATTGGCGGCATTTTGAACAAGCCTCGACCCCCACAGAAGATGTGCAACGATTCACTCGGCGAAGTCTTCAGCGTCAATGCTTCTGTTTTTTGCCAACCTTGGTGCATTAGTATCCTCGATCCTCACGGTGGTCGTATAATCGGTGAAAGAAAATGCCAACTGGAGCCGGGATGCGTTTGCCCGGAACCATTGCTCCGAGAACACAATAGACCCGATGCAAAATGTGTGCCAAGGGAGATGTGCCCGCCTTATGATCCTTATGGAAAAATTGAAAAATGAAGTGAAGGAATTGGAAAAAAGGATAAAGGAAAAAATGCCTGATTATATGATATTAATGAAAATTATTTTAAAGGAATTTTATTTCGAATAAATTCAAATATTTTTTTATCTTTTTAATTTTTTAATCAGTGAAGTTCTTCAACAAAATTTAAAATTTCAAGCATTGAAAGAAAATTATAAATTACCAATAAATTAAAAATTATAAAAATAATTTTTTGAATTGAATGAATAATGCAGCGGAAATGAAAAAAATTACCAAACCGAATGATTTTAAAAAATTAATTTAAATCGTTCTACTTAAAAAAATAAATAATAATTTTTAAAAATATAATTCATCATTTTGCTTTCCAATACTTCTTCATTATTCTATCAAATGTCAAATTAGAATTTATGTTCTCAATTACCCGTTTTTACACTGAATTCTATTATTTTGAAGAATTTTTTAGTTTAGGGCTAGGCTTTAACCATGATAAGTTTAAAAAGGAGCAACTTTTTTTGTAAAAATTGAAGCAGATATTCATGATTTAATGGATAAATTAATCGAAATTCATTAAAAAACAATGGGTAAATTTATAATATAATATACGGAGTCGATTTTTTATTGGTTTTTATTTTGCAATTCCAAATGCCATTTTTGCCATTCCTCTCATTTCCTATTTTTTTCCTTTTTTCGTTACTATTCCATCAATTTTGCCATTGCTATTCGCCATTTTTCTTCATTCTCTATGTCAATAGGTGAATTTGCATTTGCGTCACAGTGGAAACATTTTCAAGACCAGAAATTGCATCCTCATTTCTTTTTAATAAAAATAGAAATAAAATAATGTTTTTATTCTATTAAAAAGACCAATCTCATCTATCCTCTTCCTCTTTCCCTTCTCAATATTCCCCTTTTTCATTCTTAATGTATAATGTTGTAAAATCCCAAATCCCAATGCCATTGCCAAATCTCCCTATTGATGTCTATGTATTTCCACACCTGCTGCGTTTATTCTTAAAGCATAGATCGGGGAATTGGGATTGGTTTTATAATCCCCGAGAAGCTATTTGGATTGGATCCAGTGAGAGGAGAACAGTTGTTTAATTCCCCAAAAACAATACCCATTGAATTCACATTCACATTTCTCTTCCATTAAAATAATTGCAATTTTCCAGAAAAATTGCAAAATCAAAAATTGAACAATTTTTGCCAATAATATTTTTATCAATTTTAGTCATTATAACCATTCAAATTTATATTCAATTTTCTTTACAAAAAACAAATCTATTAATTTTCTCTAAAGATGGCAAACAAGTAATATATTACTGTAAAATTTTTCATTTTTATTATTTAATTTCAGCGATGATTTGGCCATCAGTCAATTCGAGGATTTGTCAGTGGAGGAACGATGGCTGAAATGCACCATTTGCCGGAAATATTTTGAGGAGCCGCGCTCTCTGCCGTGTGGCCATAATTTTTGCACTGATTGTCTTCTCCAATTGCGTAAAACATCCAACGCATGCCCACAATGCCGTCGAGAATGCAACACACCAGTTTTGGAACTGCCAGTGAATTTGGCTGTGAAAGGTTTTTCGGGGGGATTAGAAAGGAAAAAAAACATTAAAATTGCACGGCGAGTCCGCTACGTTAAATTTTGAACAATAGATCAAATCGCACTATTTCCTTTTTTTCTAGCTTTTTTAATGACAAAAAATCCAAATTAATTAATTAAAAAAATCCAATTTTACGGAAGTGCACTAAACGGCATGATCTATATAGCGTTGGATAGAGCTTGTCAAGCGGATCAAGAATATATAAAAGATTTTTTGAATTGATAAATAAATAAAAAAGTTATGGCCAACAGAAGTTGGAAATATGCAAATTTTAAATTATAGAAAAATTCGCTCATAAATAAAAATTATCAAAAAGTTTCTGGCCCATATTGAAGCCAATAAAATTCTGCACAAAACTGGAGGTGGAATTTTTGATTCGTCACTCCCGGCCAAAAAATATTCACTCTCGAATTTTGGCCATTTTTCAAGGCTCTCTCCTGGCCACATTTCCTATCCGGAAGGCTTAATTTTAGCTTCATTCAAAAGATTTCGTCGAGCAGAGTAGGAATATAGATATAGCAAAAATTTTGGGAATTGTCCAACAAATAAAAAAATTATGGCCATTGGAAAATCGAAAAATTGCTAATTTTCAACAACGATAAAGTGTTCAAAAATGACGATTGACCAATATTTATTTCTACCCTATCTTGTAGCCCTTAAAATTTTGCACAAAATTGGATTTGGAATTTAAAAACTTAAGTTTAGGAGCCGAGTTATGGTTTCGTTTGTAAACCTCATTCATTTATTCATGAAAATATAATTCTTTTGGCGGAGTGCATGCGAGAGATAATAAGAAAAATGAAAAGACAATTGGTCAGTTAAGAAATAGCTTGTTTTGTCCAAAATTTAACGGAGTGGACTCGACGTGAATTGCGAAAAGAGTATTGAAAATGAAGAAAAAATTTTTAGCATTTTAATGCTTTGTCCTATACTCTTCAAACCCCCTCCTATTCTTTGGATAAATCTCATCAAGATGAGTCGATTTGAATTTATTTTGTCATTGTTTGATAAATTTTTAGTGAATTTTGAACAAAAAACCTACCAATGACGGTACGCGACTTTTTGTGCCGGACCGTTTAGTGGCGAAACCAATTTTTTTGCTTTATAATTCATCTTTTAATCTGAACTTTTTTGAATGCTTATTTATGGGTTTGATAGAGTAATGCACAATGTCTATCGAATAATATAAAAATCATTTTATATTATTCTAAATAGAGAAAGTTATGAGCTATTGAATAAAAGTTGCCAAAATGGTGTATTGAAAGTTTTTGATTTATAAAAAATGTAATCATTAGGCTCCGAGCTATTATAGCTTTCGCCACTAAACATCCCGCTCCGGAAAAACGGATTAATCCGTCCGGGGTTATCTCCACAATAGATAAAGGGCGGTGCAAATGTGGTCATGTCCACAATAGTGCAAATGTGGACGTTTTCTACTTATAATAAATCAGAAACAGGTTTTAGACCCCACAAACTTTATACCATTTTGTAGATTTCATCAAGGCAAATCAAATGGTAATTTTGTCAAGGTTTGGTTCAAAATTAAAAGAGTTTCAAACCAAAAACTGGAAAATATGGGTTTAAACGGTTTAACTCTTTAATTTTAGGCCAAACCATAACAAATATATACCAATCGATGCGTCTCAATGAGATCTACAAAATGGTATAAGGTTTGTAGGGTCTAAAACCGGTTTCTGATTTATTATAAGTCGAAAACGCCCACATTTACACTATTGTGGACATGACCACATTTGCACTATTGTGGACACGACATAGCAGCGTTTAATCATTACAAATATATACCAATCGACGCGTCTTGATGAAATCTATCGATTGGATATAATATGGTTTGGGGTAGAGACCGGCAAAATGGAATTTTCGAATTCATGATTTTATAAATTTTAGCCGGATCCGGCAAAAAATCTCCGGATTTTGCTGGATTTTTAAAATCTCATAAAATGTGCCAGATTCTCTGGACCGGATCCGGTTATAAAATTTTTTCTCCGGATTTGTGATCCGAAAAATGGAGCAAAATTGGCCGGATCAGTCAAAAATCCGGTCCGGCGCCGGTCTCTATTTTGAGAATCTAATAAGCGAAGGGAGGGTGGGGGAGAGAAATTGGTGAAAAAAAACATGTTTTTTTTCAGCTAAATTTTTGAATGAAATTTTGCTACTATTCCAACAAATATGGCCAAAATTAGGTTATTTTTTTCCCATCATTTTTATGAATAAATAACGACCTTTTCTCTGTCGACCCTCCCCCACTATGTCATTTTCAATATTTCCCATTTTAAAATTGATATAATCCCCGAATTTTTTTTTTAAATTTCAGCACTTTCGGCTGAGAAGAAACGTCAAGAGGAAATTGATGCGAATGCCCAAGAGGAAATTGTTGTCATTGCCAATTTTACTAATACAATGGAAGAAATTGACGGCAATGCCATTGCCAATTCTACGAATACAGCGGCTTTGAAGCGTATCCAAAAGGTGAGAAAAAAACTTTAATAAATAAATATTCGAATTTTTAAAGGAGTTGCAAGATTTGCTCCGTGATCCGGTGGAAAATTGCAGCGCTGGTCCGGTGGGGAGTGACATGTTCCGTTGGCGGGCCAGCATTATGGGACCACTGTATTCACCTTACTATGGCGGCGTTTTCAAACTTTCCATCCAATTCCCCACTGATTATCCATTCAAACCGCCTAAATTACAATTCGAAACACCCGTCTACCATCCGAACATCTGCAATACAAGTGGCAAAATTTATGTGGACATATTGCAGTCAAATTGGTGTCCGGCGTTGACAATCACAAAAGGTTTTATAATTATCGAAAAAAGGAATTTTTTACAATCCATTTTTTATTTAAAATTATTTTTTTTACATCAAAAAAATTTTAAGAATGAAATTAATCGAATTTTTTGATTATAGATATGGCATTTTTCAAAGAAAAATTCACAAATTAAATTTGATTAATTTTCTAAATGTGTTAATTGGAATCAATTTTTGTAAGCAAAGTAAAAATTTAATTTTATCATTATTTTATTAAATTTAAAATCATTGAGATAAAACGGGCTGCTTTGTTGGTTTCCTGCTAAACAGTGTAAATTTGGACGGACTTTTTCTACTTCTATAAATCATTCATAAACCGGATTTACGCCCTACAAACCCAATATCATAAATGTTATATAATTTGCCATGGTTTGGGCTAAAAATAAAGAGTTAAAAATTGTTTGAACTGTTAATACCCACTAATTTTGACTAGACCATGACAAATTATACACAAATCTATGCGCTTTGATGAGATCCACAAAATTGATATATGGTTTGTAGGGTCTAAAACAGGTTTATGATTTATTATAAGTGGAAAACATTCACATTTGCATGGCCATTTGTCTATTTAGGAATCGAACCTTCGAACCCGTACGGATAAACCAATAGTAGACAAAAAAAAAAATATAAAAAAAATATTGTAATTTAAATTTGTAAAAAATCCCTCAAATATTTTAATTTTATTTCTTCATCACAGTTTTGCTCTCCATTTGTTCACTTCTCTGCGATCCAAATCCAAATGCGGCGTTGAATTATGAATGCGCGGAACTCTTCAAAAATGATCGAAAACAATATGATGAAAATGCTCGGGAATGGACCCAAAAATATGCGATGGAATGATTTTTGAAAGAATAAAGAGGAAAGAAAAGAATCATGAAGCACAGCAGAGACTGCAACAATTTGGATCTTAATTTTTGTTAATTTGAATAAAAAAAACCAGAAACAATATGTTTTTTTTTTAAATTTTTTTTGATTATGATTCAACTTTTTGTACTTGTTAAGTTTGGGTCCTATTTTTGGGTCACCTTGGTAAAAGTGAAAAGTGAAGTGTCACCCCTTTGGGTGTTAGGGTTTGGGTTTGGGAGGATACATTTGGGATGATTGGGATGATTTTTACTAAATCCCTATCCCATCACTAACATATCCCTGAATGACCCTAAATTAACCCCAAACCTGATGACCCATAGGGAGGGCCAAGCACTTTTCAAAAATAGGACCCAAACTTAACAAGTACCATCATTTTAATTTTTAAGTCATCAATGATTTGTCAACAAATGGTCAAAGGCCTCAACTACGATTACAAATTGGAAATGCATTCAAGTCAGAACCAGTAATTTGAGTTTAGACTCCAAACAATGCCAAACGAGGTTGACAAGATGCACAAACCAAAGGAATTGCTTGGGCCAGTTCCAATTGACATATTCATTTGGTTGATGGAGACAATGACCGAAATATAGGCTGATAATGATGAATCCAATAGAAATGAAGAAAACATAAAATGATTCATTTTTTAATTCATTTTTAATTTTAAAATAACATCTATCAATATATAGAATTTTATAATAACAAAAATAAATTATTTGAACAAATTTTAAATGGAAACTGCGAATTCATAAATTAAGGTTTTAAAATTTTGAACGGATGAGTAATTTAGAATTGGAGGAGAAAAAATTGGTTCAAAATATCGTCGGCTGAATTCCTCTTTATCATCTTCAGTTGCAATTTTGCTGGATGTTTGAACACGCACAAATGAATGTTGGTATTTGCTGTCAGCATCCTGCCACAACACTCGATGTTCCCATTGAGCTTGAATGTTTATTCCATGTTGATCTGATTAAATTTGCGAAATAGAATAATGAAATTGCCGAAAAGATTTTAACGGTTCAGAAATTTATCTTAGTTCCAAAAATTATATCATTCGATAGATCCGATCTCAAGATTAAAATCGTTTGATTATGTTTTTGGCTTATCGATTTAATTTAAACAATTAGAATGTAGTTTTCAAGTAAAACAAATAGGTTTAAACAGTTTAATACCATTTAATTTTGACCTTTCTTCTTTTAATTAATACTTTCTTGAATATTGCTGAAGAAGATTTGAAAAAGAACTTAAAGATTTAATAATAATTTTTCTTAATTCTAAATATTCCACTTCTTCTTATAATTTAACGAAAAAAAAATCAAAATTTTTAGTTTCTGACAATAACAAATTATATACAATTTATCGAGCTTGAACAATTCTATCCAATGATATATGGTTTGTGAATGTAGAATAAAACCCTAAACCATTATAATTGTTTTGGCAATTCTTTTTCGATAAATGTTTTTCGTCAAATTAAATAATATACTATGAAATTTTAGAATGATTTTTTAAGACTTTATTTTTCGATAAACCTATGCATTGCAAAAATGTTGCGAGGGTAGCAGGGTCTCGGCAAGTGCAGGCAAAATAGGCAATTGGATTTGTTTGAGAGACACCATCGCAACATTTTGGAAGAAGTAAATGATGAATGAGGCGGACCAACGAAGGGAACAATGTCGGATCATAGACAACATCTGCATGAATTTTGGGGATTTTTCATAATTTCGAAACACAAGTCCCCATCAAATTAATTTGCAATAAAATATATTAAGTCAATAAGCATAAGAGTCTAATTGGTATGAGCTAAGTAATTTATTAGAAATAAATCTTGTTAATTAAATTTGATTATTAATTTTTTAAACAATTATAAAAAATTTTTTAATTCTATAGATTTAATAGAGAGCAGAAATATGTATAATCTACTCTAGCGATATGAAAAATTCGAGAAATTTGGAAAATTTTTGCATCCTGCAAACCTGCGGCCAATATCAAATCCGTTGGCGGCAATTCATCTGTTCGATAATTGGTCCAGTCCAAATGTTTAACTTCAACTTAAAAACATCTTAAATGAAATATGATACAAAATTTTAAATTTCCACCATTGCTTTTCTCTCCAAAATTCAATTCCACATTTTCGCGCATTCGGCAAAGTACTTGGTCGGCCAAATCGGTGAGCACAATTTTGGTCGATGATGATGAATTTTTACTTAAACAACATTTGGCTGCTGCAATTCCTACAAGTCCACAACCGGCACCCAATTCCAGAATGCATTTGAATTGATTTAGTGAATCGGATTGGGAAAGGAGAAAATCGGCCAGAACAAAAGAAGCCTAAAATGGAAATGGAATTTTAATATTGAAAAATTCAGAAAAATTTTCAATAAAAATTCAAATTTTTTAATTCTGAAAAAGTAAGTTCTGATAATTAACAGCGGGATGCTAATCAATCATGTATTTGTCCCTCATTTTGTTAAGCCAATAATTATTGCCAATTTTATTAATTCAAATGTCTATATTATAATAGATTAGGCTATGAATGTTGGCATTAACCGATAACCGTTTTATCATAATGATCTAAACATGAGGCTGAAATAAATGGCACTTATTATTTGGTAGGAAAATACCATACAAAAACCTGATAAATTTTCTTGTATTTTTTAATAACCTGCCAACAACTAAGTCCCGTGGTTCCCTGCGAAATTTGCTGCATTTCCTCCTGGATTACAATGTAATCATTGCTGCATAGATTGGCAAAGTCGAGAGGAAAAATTCGATAGAAATATTCATCACTTCCACTAGCCATTGTTTGGCAAAGACATTCATATAGTACATTCGATGGTTCCATATGAAGAGTTTCCAGCTAACAAAATAAATTTATATATATATATTTTCGGTATCAATCATATCAATGCAAGTTGCATAATTTCGAGATTTTTGGTCAATCAATTTTGCATATGGCTGATAATCAATTCAATATTTCATACAGAAAATGGAGAATCAAATCATATATTTTTTTGGTCAAATTAAAAAGCATCATAAAAATTTGTTTTCGAATTAAATTTTGAATAGTCGATACAAAAATTTTTAAAAAATTTCAAGAACTGGCTCTCATATTGGGTAGTTCTATTCCAATTAATAGAGCTAGAACATTAAGATAAGAAACTTATGATTATATGAAGGTAATATTTAGCCAAATATAAAGATTAATTTTGTTAAATCAAAGGGAAAATTTTGGAGTATTTCTGGAGAGAGGGAAACGTCAAATAATAAATTTATTCATAATTTTTCGTAATTCTAGTCAAATTAGCCAACCAATAAATAATTTGATTCACCATTTTGTGCTTTTAAAAATGATATATTGATGATTTAGATTGGCCAAAATATACAGAAGTTTGACCCCAAAATCTTGAAATTAGCTATATTAGAACCTCAAGCTCCTAATTAATAAAATTTTTTTAAAATTTAATTGCAAACTTTGTGAATGAGTTGTTTGCATATTTCCCGTTGCCTTTTCCCATTTCCATGGAATGTTTTTCTCGCTGGTGAACCAAACACAATTGAATCTTTTTCATTGGTCGCTTTAATCGCGAATGGTCAGCTAAATTGTAATTGAGCCATTAGTAAATCCAAAAATTTTATAAAATCAAACCAAGTTGTGATGCCATACGAATTTCATATGAATTAAATGAAATGTTTGCATCTAATTGAAGTTTCTTGCGTAATTCTTCCAACTAAATTAATTAATAATTTGTAATTAAATAATATGAAGGAACCCTGGCTTTGGCTTGTTTCTTCGCTTGATATGTTGGATCCATAAATTCACTTATCTTCCAAATAACAAAACCCAAAATTGCTCCTTCAATGCAGACAATTACTATTTTTTTAGCCAATTCCGATGTAAACACATTATTTCTTGGGGTCAAATAATTTTTTGGTGGAGACACATTTTTTCCAATAGAATTTCCCATTTTTGATAATCTTTAAAAATTAATTGTTAAGAAATTTAGTAAAATTAAAAATGAAGTAATTTTTAATTTATGAATATCAAATATTCTTTATTTAAAGCATAAAATGTTCTCATTCTCATATATTTCGGTATTCATTCCCTCTAGTAGACAGAGAATATTGATGGACGAAACATTGCTAGGCAGATTTAACAGAAAAAGTAAAAAAGGAAATGAAAGGCAGTGTGATGGAAATGTGAAGAAGTTGGCTGTTTATTTGGTCGGGAAGAGTGGGGAAAGCGGGACCTTTTGTGCCCTTCCAACGCATCTGCAATTTGCTCCCATTCATTCATCAAAATCTCTATTTTCCATTTCTTCTTCGGTTTAATTACCCAAGTTTGAGGTACTTTATATGTTTCCTACCCTCAGTTGAGTGGTTTGGAATAAATTTTGGAATTGCATTGCCCAACATATTGTTGGGTGGTGCTTAAATTAATCATTGATAATTAAGTATTGAATAAATGATAATTGTGTATTTTTATGGAAATGAACAAATTGGAATTTTATTTCCAAATGACAAAAAAAAAAGTAAATATAAATATATCTAATAAAAATTCAGTCTAGATAAAAAATTATTAATGGACCAATATATTTTTTCGCGATTTAATGTTTCATCATCATTTATAAATAACGAACAAAAAAGAGCAGCCAGACATTCTATCATGATTTATAAATACATCAACTTTCGAATAAAAAATTTTAAACAACATAAATCGAGTAGTTTAATCCATGGAAAAACAACAAATTAATGCTCAAGGAATAACAACAAATTTTCAAAGACCTCATCTTTTGGAAATAAAACTTGACCCTCGCCAAATACTATGTTTTTGGCCTTTTTTTATCGTACCGTTTATCGTCACCGTCTTTAATAAACCATACCGTCTAACATTATCGGTTACCGTTTTTTATTTTTCGATTTTGCCCAGCCCTTCATTACCATTGGATTTTGTGGCCGCAATTTACATTAGAGAACTCATTGTTTGGATGGGCGAATAATTCTAATTTCCGAATTAGAATTATAGAATAAAATTTTTTAAGATTTATAATTTCGATGGACAAACATTTTAATTTTATTTCTAATCCACTCAAATGGTTAATGCTGTAGAATATTCTAATATTTGCTTGATGTATTTTTTCCAAGTCATCATCTAACCTCAATGACTAGAATTAGGATTTAGGAAAATATGCTCTTTTGCCAGTGAACTTTGAGCGAGTAAAAAAAATATTCGATTTTTTTCCCAAAGCAATTTTCCCATTTTAAAATTTTAATCTCTTAACTGGCATTTGAAGTTCCTATTTTTAAAGAAAGAAGAAAATGGACATCTCATAAAATGATTCCATTGTCTCTGCAATTCCCTCATTGAAATTCTTCCATCTAAATTTGCCTCTTTTTCAAATAATCATTTTGCCTTTAACAAAAAGTACTATATAAAAATTGGCATATATTTTTTCATTCTTTTTGCAATTTTTTAAAGAAAGGAAGTAACAGTTTTTATTTTTTTTTTTAAATTGTTAACATTCAGCAGATTAATTTATTCAATTTAGGAAAAAATAAATAATAAAATTTTTTAAAATGAAACAACTTCGAGGAATTCCGGCCGAGTTGATGAACGAAATATTTGGCTCAATGCCGTTGGAAAATGCTTCTAGTCTTCTAGCCAAAATGCCAAATGGCCTCTTGGCAAGAAATATTAAAAAAATGATCAACGCAATTAAAGAGGTAAATTAGTATATTTATAGATAACCCTAAAAAAGCTCAAATTTGATTTAAAATACAAAATTAAAAAGTGATTATATGTTATATAATTAAAATAATATTTCCAGGCAATGAAGAACAATAAATGGAATGAAGAAGATTGTGGATCGAAATTGGCTATTTCTGAGGATGGGTTAATCATCAAGCATTCTGGCCCATCAGGTTAAAAATTAAAATTAGAAAATATGAATTAATAATATTATTATTTTATTTAAATTGAATTGCGTTCGATCTACTTTGCCAATTCCGGAATTCAATTTGATTGCAATCAATAAGCCAAAAATAACCTGTTATTTTGAAATAGAAATACTCAACATATCAAATTGGTAAATAATTTTTTTCATTATTATTTGATAGTCACAATTTATTGCATTAATAAACAATTTTGTTATTTTTACTTATTCATTAATGAATATTTTTTTAATTAATCAATAATTTTTCATTTTTCAGGTTTCACCCAATTACCATTGGATTTTGTAACCAACAATTTCCATTGGAAGGTAATTGGCTTGGATATTCGAAAAATACAATTGGATATGGGAATAAATATAGAATTTGGATTAATGAAAATTTTATCACATTCGAAAATGACCATGCATTCAAGAAAGGGAATTGTGTTGGAATTGGCATAATTCATTGCCCAAATGGGAAAATGGAATGTTTTTCCACTTGGAATGGTAAATTAATGGGTAAAATGATCATTTAATAAATTTTTAAAAAAAATATTAAAAAAATTATTAATTTTTCATAAAAAAATAATCCAAATTCAGTAAAGGTCGAATTGCCCACAAAAATTGTCAACATTCAATTATTTATAGCAATCAATATGGAGGTTAACGGGGATTCAATTCGCGTAAATTATGGCAAAGATAAATGGCAATTCAAAGATTTTGGACTTGTCCTTGAATAATGGAAGAAATTCACATGACCATGAATTAAAATTAGTATTAATTTTGATGATATTTAAATTAATTTCTTTCTATCTATTATAATAAAACGTTTTTATGGGTAATCATTTCTTTTATAAATTATAATTTTTAATTTCACTACCCTTTTTTATCTAAAGTTGATGGTGCCAATTTCACTAATAAGTCCAAATTTGCTTTTTCAACCAAAATTTGACGGATAGTTTTTTGCCGGAAAATTTTTACATATAAAATGCGGCATGATATTGACCAAAAGGTTTTCAGATTCCTGAGCATCCAAAATTAAGCTTGGAAAGTGATTTTCGATTTTTGATTGCGCTTGGGGTCTCTTGGCCATTAATGTCTCATTAGCGATTTTGAATCAGATCTGAAGGAATGTGTTCGACTTGCCTTCTTACATAAATACATAAATAATTTTAATTCGCACAAAGGCACTGGAAATCTTCAGTAATAAATTTAAAATAATATTTAAATGCATTTTTAATTAATTTTTTAAGAGACAAAATTAACGCCATCAAATTAAGCCATGTCGATATAATTAATGCAGCGAAAATCATGAAATGAACTCAGAGCATTCGAAATGGTTAATTTTACAATCACTCTGGATTGAATATTAAATAAAATTTTCTATCTTTTTAGTGTTATTTATAAATCATGATAGGATTTCTGTTCTTTTTTTGAATGTTATAAATGTTGATAAAATATTAAATCGCGATAAAATAATTTATTGGTACATTAATAAATTATATTTTTTATCTACATTGAATTTTTAATGATATTTACTTTTTTGCCAATTGAAAATACTAAAGTTTCAATTTGTTCATTCATTTAATTTTTAAGCGTTTCCATTATATAAATGCAAATTTGCCATTCAATAAGTAATTTCTGAAGAATATCAAATTTAAGCATCACCCAACAATTTTAGGCAATGCAATTCCAAAATTTATTCTAACCACTCAGTTAGTGACGAGGGTAGGAAAAACCAAGCACCTTAAACTTGGGTAATTAAACCGAAGAAGAAATGGAAAATAGAGAATTTGATTGGTGAATAGGGGAAAATTGCAGATGCGTTGGAAGAGTACAAAAATGCCTCGATTTCCCCACTTTTCCTAACCAAATAAACAGCAGGAATGCTCCCATTTCCAGCACACTGTCTTTCATTCCCTTTTCGCTTTTGAATCTGCCTAGCAATGTTTCGTCCATCAATATTCTCTGTCTACTAGAGATCGGAAAAAAATGAACGGAAATGGAATTCTTTCATTCCTTTTGAAGGCGAATTTTTGCTTTAAATAAAGAAAATTTAAAAATGTTTTAAGGGCACAAATTCAATTAAAAATTTTGGTGGTGGAAAATTGAATTAGAAGCAACCAGAGGCAATAATAATTGCTGCATATTGTGTATGAGTATTGGCTTTCATTGCACTGAATTTTTTGTTCTCTGTTCCCTTTTAGACACTTTCACTGGCTGATATTTATAGAGGAATAAATGAATGAAATATTTCATGGGAAATAACCGGAAAAAAAGTGGAATATGAAAGACAGAGCGCTGAATTATTTTTTATTTGGTTGGGAAGAGTGGGGAAATTGAGGCCTTTTTGTGGCCCTTTTCCAACGCATCTGCAATTTGCCCCCATTCCTCCTTCAAATTTCCCCCCTTTTCTTTTCATCGTCGGTTTAATTACCCAATTTTGAGGTACTTTGTGCATCCGACCCTCTTATTAGTGGTTTGGAATAAATTTTGGAATTGCATTGCCAAGTATTGTAGGGTGGTGCTTAAAAGAAATTAAATAGTAAAAAAACGTTGTTATGTTTTTTCATCAAATATCAAATATTAGTTTCATAATTTTATTCATTTTATAATTTATCTCTTGAGGAAAGGAAAAATGGAGATGGCTCTCTGCCCAATTTATTCATTACATCTTTTTTCTTTTAATCCAAAAATGTAAATCAGATCAGACATTCTTTTATACATTTTTGCGAATATTTTTGAATGTTGGCCACCAATTTTCAATCCAATAATTGGAATTATCATCAATATGCCTTAAAAATTATGTGAAAATGTTCGAATCTTCCACTCTTCATATTTTGCCCATTTATAAATCATTTTCTGTCAACAATCTTTTTGTTTTATTCATAGAACCTCGCCCGGCATATTTGGATTCAAAATTTTATTCATCTTGTAAATTTTTTTTCTTACAATTGTGACTGGCATTTTTATCAATTTCGGGTTCGTTTTATATATAAATAGAAAATAATAAAAAAAATTATAGAAAAAAAATATACCAAATCATTATCTCTCATTGATATAAATAGTTTGATATTTGTTTGGCTTTGGTATTTGGTTTAACCAATTTTAATTAGTTTTGAACTAAAAACGAAAAAATGGTTTAAATGATTTGAATGCCTGATACGTTCCATGACAAATTATATACAAAATTAGAACAAACTATTGAACACTGAACCGTTTAGAGCATATGAACATGTCCTCAGGAGGATGCAAATTAAATTAAAGCATATGCATTATCTACAAATGCAGTACATTTCTGTACTGCATTTTAGAGCATATGAACATGTCCTCAGATGGATGCAAATTAAATTAAAGCATATGCATTATCTACAAATGCAGTACATTTCTGTACTGCATTTTAGAGCATCTGAACATGTCCTCAGATGGATGCAAATTAAATTAAAGCATATGCATTATCTACAAATGCAGTACATTTCTGTACTGCATTTTAGAGCATATGAACATGTCCTCAGGTGGATGCAAATTAAATTAAAGCATATGCATTATCTACAAATGCAGTACATTTCTGTACTGCATTTTAGAGCATCTGAACATGTCCTCAGATGGATGCAAATTAAATTAAAGCATATGCATTATCTACAAATGCAGTACATTTCTGTACTGCATTTTAGAGCATCTGAACATGTCCTCAGATGGATGCAAATTAAATTAAAGCATATGCATTATCTACAAATGCAGTACATTTCTGTACTGCATTTTAGAGCATCTGAACATGTCCTCAGATGGATGCAAATTAAATTAAAGCATATGCATTATCTACAAATGCAGTATTAAACATTAAAACCAATAAAAACTAATCATTATATCTTATATTAAATAATAATTTTTATCAGAATTAATGATGCGTAGAAAGCCATTTGCATTTAGCCTTTTTTCAATTCATGGTAGCTTCTGGCAATTGTTTGTGCTTCCTTCATAATAGTGTCAACTAAAATAGACCTTTAGGCATGGATAATATAAAATAATGAAATTTAAGAATTAAAATCCACTAAAAATTTTATCAAAAATCTTTTTAATATTAGATGAGTAATTATGGATTTGACATTTATTCCATTATCATATTTGATCATATTTGGCAATATTGGTAAAGGCCATATCCATGATAAATATTCTAATTTGGCTTATCAAAAATTTTAGAATATTCAGAGTAAAATTAAACAAGAAAAATATTTTTTTTAATTCAATTAAAATATGTATCAAATTACATAGTAAATTCTTTATATGATGAAAAACTATAAGAAAAAAATATGATTTGACAGTCTCAAAAGTCAATTATCCAATAATGAACCGCGACTCGGAATTTTGGGCATTGATTGGAAATTCACCAGGAATTCAGAGGTGATATTTTTGGTTTTTTTTTAAATGTATTTTTCATCCAATCTACCATAAATTTGACTGAACAATTTTCTGCACTTCTTCTCTAAACAAAAGGAAGTCAATTATCAACGAGTTGGGTCCGGCAAATCATCAGGAAAAATATATTTGGATTGATGAATGTGATAATGTTTGCCGAAATGTAAATAAATTGTAATTTTCCTTCCATTTTTCAATTTTTTTCAATCAAAGAAAATAATGAATTAATCTCGGCATTATTAGTTCTTTTACAATGAATTGATTTTAATTTCGGGAATTTATCAGTGAAATTAGATCAAAAAATAAAGGATACTTACTTTTTTAAATTGGCCAAAGAATTTTTCGATGAAATTGGAGGAAGAGGGATGAACCAATGAACAGAATATCCAAATGCTTAAAATAATTGGTAGTAATTAAATTATCCATTTATTTTTAACAACAGAACAGTTTTTGACTTCTAAATCAAAAACTGTTTTTTGACCCTACAAATTTCTATCAATTTTTTCAAGATAATAAAAATAAATAATGAGAGAATTTGTAAAATTCTCCTCTTTTTATAGACATTTTTTTCAAATGAGACAAGTATTGGAACAATTTTTGAGATGGGAAAATATTCAAATGGGATTGTGTAATAAGACATAATGAAATCATTTTATGAAATGAAGATTAATTTTTCATTAAAAATGGAGTTACAATCTCAGATTAAATATGGAAAAATTTATTGTTGAGATGATGGGAAAATTGCCTCTGGCAAATACATATTTGAATATTTCCTCCTTTTATCAAAGTAAAAAATATTTTTTGATGGTATAGAATGATTTTTTGTTCTTAATTTTTTAATATTCATCAATGATTATCCAATGCAAATTTTTCTCCAAAGTAATTCTCCTCAGTCAGTGTCTTTCCATTGCCCCCCTACAACAATTTTGGATTTGATTCTAAAAGCAAAATGCGATATTATGAATGGATTTTTTTGATTGACACTGGGAAATTTCCATTAGCCAAAAATTTTTGAATTTTTTATTCATCGGTTAAATCAACTCAGGGATTTTGAAGAATTCGAATTCATTTATTCTATAAATTATTAATATTCTATATATTGTTGAATGTTTGGTCTGTTTTGGTCATGGATGGGTTCGGAATTCAAAAAAATCGGAATCGGAATTGGTCTCGGAATCGGAATTTAAATTTTTTTTCGGAATCGGAATCGGAACGTAACTCAAACACCGGAATTCCGGCATTCGGAATTCGGAATTCCGAACCCATCGCTGGTTTTGGTCGAGCTGAATTTTTGTACTCATTGGCAAATCTTTACCATTTTTTGTAAATGTTTAATAAAATAATTGATTTCTGATTTTTTCCAACTTGAAAAGAAAGGCTATAAAAGAGGCGAATTTCCTTTATTTTTTCTTTATTAATTTATTTTATTATCCTAAAAGATCACTTGATCTTTAAATCTTTTTTCAATTTCCAGCCACTTCCATTTAATTTCATAAAAATCAACTGGAATCGACAAAAATGTCAGACGAAATTGTGGAATTGCGCAAGGATATCATTGCTTTGAAGAAAGAAAATGCTAAATTGAAAGAAGAAAATGAAACATTGAGGATTGCTGCTGAGAAATCAAAGGTCTTTTTGCTATCCATATTGACTATAGTATTATAATAGATGGCCACCCAAAAATAATATTAAACTGTTTAAATTAGGGTGACCCATTCACCTAATCAAAAATATGGCATAAGTTCTTAAAAATATGGAAAAAATACAAAATTTTTCAAAAATATGGCAAAAAATATGGCATTTTCTAAAAGCTTAAAATTTAATATAAATACTTTTAAAAACATTTATACTTTAATTTTTTTCACTTTCTTTAACAAGTTTTAATTCTCAAAAATGACAGCGAAGGGGAAATTTTTTAGTCTGAATTAGCCGCGAAGCGAAAAATTAAACCCAAAAATGGCCTCACAAAGAGAAAATTTGTCCAATTTGCCAAGTTCTGAAAAAAATGGCGAAATGGTCAAAAATATGGCAAATGCCATATAAATATGGCAATTGGGTCATCTTGGTTTAAATCTTTGCCTCTAATGAACGATGAAAGAATTGGGTATTGGCAAGGTGCGAAATGTGGTTTTATAGAATATATGGCATGATGAAAATTGCAAAAATGATTCAAAACATAAAAAGTGTGAAAGCATGAATTTTCAGTAATTTTGGGTTATCATGATGCAGATTTTTTGGATCGACTGGGTAAAAGTGAAATTAAACTTTAAGAGTCATCCGATATAGATTTAGGGTCATTCAGGTATATGTGATTATCTCACTTATCTCTAATCCTAATTATCTTAAGGGAGATCTTTCATTTTATAAAGGTTTGAACCGGATAACCCACCAGGATTTTTCTTTGTATAAAATAATTTTTTTTATTTCTTATGCGAACCACATTTTGCACATTGCAATACCCAATTCTTCTTCAAAGAAATCATAAGAAAAACGATTGTGGGAATCTATTTTATAAATATATGCACACAATTTTTTAAACAATAAAAGTGAATTTTTAGTTTATGCAACAAAACCGGGCAGTATCGATCATTGCAAAAAAGCCAATGGAGAAAAGGTTTAAACAACAATGCCTAAAATAATTTCTAATTTTTTTTAGATTTTTCAAAAATTGGTTATTGTTCGACACTTTACCATGGATTAATCGCAAGGAATTGGCCAATTCCTCATTGAGCACCGCAAGCGAGACATTCAGACAATTGTCTTGGCCAAAACTCCATCAAAATGTGAAATCACATGAAATTCGATGGCTCAAATTTTTTCCAGCCCGCTATGAATTAGGTAATTTGCGACCTCTGGTACATATTATTTCTGATGAGATTGTCCCAATTGCTTCGATTCCGCCACCGGAATATATCACAGGCTTCAAACAGATTCATTTGGAGTTAAATTTATCCATAATATTAATTAAAGTTTATTTTTTTTAATAGTTTTGTGGATGATCAAATTGTAGATTTTTTCAAAAGTATTGCAAATTTACTCGAAAATTGCGAAATGCGTTTCTACATCTTCAATAAAATGGACAAAAAACGACATGCTTCAACGCATGCTTTGCTACAATGTTTAATTGACAAAATATTCGAAATTAATTACAATTCGCATTTTAATGAATTTGACCGACTTTTTCCTGGAATTTATGTTCACGTTCAATATATTTGGTTTTGGTGGAAAGCTCGTGCTCATGATGACATTGATTTTATTCTGAATTGGTTGGCAAAGCCATCAAAAAGTGGAAAACAAAAGATTATGTTTATCAGCGGAATTGAACCAGCAGAAATGATTACCTTTATAAATCGCGTTAAAGAGGTCTAATTGAAATTTTTTATGTAATTATTTTTTTAAGGAATTTTCCAATTCAAATTCAACATCCATCTTTCTAATTGATTTTTGGGCCGAACATTTTGACGAATTTGTGGTGAAAAATACCCGAACCAATGAAATTTTGGCATTATATCGTGGAAATCGAACAATGTTAGGATGGGAAGGAGAAATTGAATATCTTTATTACCTTGCTCGCTATCCGAAAGGAGAAGAACATTGGAAGGAAGTTGTGGTGAATAAAAAAATTGATCAAATCTCGGATTCGAATTCTACAGTTATCCAAATAAACATATAAAAACATGGAATAGTTGAATTTCATTGCTTTTCGATAAATTGTTGCAAATATTTTGAAATTTAATTTATTAAAAAAATAATAATGTAAAGTATAAAACAAAAAATAAGAGAATTAATTAATTGAGGGATCAAAAAGCGATCCCCAATAACTACGTCAGATAGCTCAGTTGGAAGAGCGCAGGACAGTAGCAGTTATGATTTATGAAGTCACAAGTCATCCTCCTGAAATCGCTGGCTCGAATTTAACTCGGCGGAATGAAATTAATTTTTATGCAATAACTAATTGTCAATAATTTATTGATGATCGAATTGAAATTTAGCCCATATTTTTATAAGAAATAATTATTTTTCAAATTTAGTGAATGGAATACTCCTCATTTTCACATTAAATTAAAATTAAAATTTTAACAATTCATAGTGTTTATATATTTTTTATTTAATTAAAAAAAGCGAAAGAATAATTTGAAACAAATCTGGTTCCTCTAAAATACAACTTCAACTTTACCCAGCTATCGTACTAAGAAATGCTGACGATTCAATCTGTGCACATTTTAAGAAAGAGGAATGGAAATTCAAAGACTTCCAAAGCGTTCTTGAATAAATGAATTGTAGAAAATGATGACCAGAAAATTTAAAGCATATATAATTTGAATAATATTTTAATTGCCCAATTTAATCATTTTCTGCACTAATTTTAATCATTCATTATTAATTATGCCAATTTATAAAATTTTATAATTAAAAATGATGAAAAGATTTAAACGGTCCAGTGTTCACTGTTCAGTAGTTTGTTCTAATTTTTATTTGTCACGGAACGTATCAGGCATTCAAACTATTTAAACCATTTTTTCGTTATAGTTCAAAACTAACTAAAATTGGTTAAACCAAAGCCAAACAAATATCAAACAATTTATATCGATGAGATATTGATTTGGTATATTTTTCTTCTATAATTTTTTATTATTTTCTTTTTAAACGAACCCGAAATTGTTATAAATGCCAGTCACAATTGCAAAAAAAATTTTACAAGATGAATAAAATTTTGAATCCAAATATGCCGGGCGAGGTTCTATGAATAAAAGAAAGATTGTTGACGGCAAAAATGATTTATAAATGGGCAAAATGTGAAGAGGGGAAAGATTCAAACATTTTCACATTATTTTTAATTTATTTGCGGATTTGCGCCGGTCCCATTTGAATATGAATTGCTTTTTTGGTGTATTTTTCTCTCAATTTCTTCATAAAATTAATAAATGAATCACGATAGGGCATATTGATGATAATTCAAATTATTGGATTGAAAATTGGTGACCAACATTCAGAAATATTCGTAAAAATATATAAAAGAATGTCTGATCTGATTTACATTTTTGGATTAAAAGAAAAAGGATGTAATGAGTAAATCGGGAAGAGAGCCATCTGCATTTTTTCTTTCCTCAAAAATTATTAAATGAGTAAAATTATGAAACTAATACTTTGATATGTGAAGAAAGAATATAACGTTTTTTACTATTAAATTTTTTTTAAGCAGAACCCAACAATGTTGGGCAGTGCAATTCCAAAATTTATTCCAAACCACTCAAATGAGGCTTGGAGACATAAAGTACCTCAAAATTGGGTAATTAAACCGACGATGAGATGAAAAGGGGGAAATTTGAAGGAGGAATGGGAGCAATTTGCAGATGCGTTGGAAGGGTACAAAAAGGCCTCAATTTCCATACACTTTCCGACCAATTAAACAGTAAAAATGCTCTATTAATTCAGCGCACTGTCTTTCATATTCCACTTTTCTTTTCTGTTATTTCCCATGAAATATTTCGTTCATTTATTCCTCTATAAATATCAGCCAGTGAAAGTGTCTAAAGGGAACAGAGGAAAAAAAATTGCAATGAAAGTCAATACTCACATACCTTTATTTATTGAAAGCAGTATTTTTAGATTGATGGCACAATTATTTTCGGCGATGGCACGGCTATTATTACCTGATAATCCTTTTCATATCGTATGGAACAGTAATCACCTTTTTAAATTTTCAATAGTCTGTTGATGCAGAATTAAATTCACGATGGTTAAAACCTTGGGGTAGAGGAAAATGGCAAATAATTGACTTATAGCTTTAGAAAATTTAAATATTTTTGGAATAAATTAAGTCAATTTTTATAAAATGAGAGATAAAAACAAAAATTTGAAAAAAAATAATTTAAAATCGATTCATATTCTTTTATTTTCATTTTTATTAATATTCTTATCATCATAAATTCCATTTTATTTCGCATTTTTTTCGCACAATTATAGAAATTTTATTAGACAAAATTAGGTAAAATCCAATAAGGAAAAAATTTAAATCAAAAAAATTTATTTATTAAATTTTTAGGTCCTCGGAAAATATGAAAACGACAACACTTGGCTGGGCGGTAAAGGCTATAGGACCGAGGATGAATGGCCGGTGGCATATCATGGAACAAAGGAATTAAATGTTTTGGTTTGATTTTTTGATTGGTCATGTGTGACGAAATACTTAAAATTTTATCATTTTAGGAAATTCTTCGAAAAGGCTTTTTACTCAGGAAGGGCGTCCGTTTTTACCTATGGAAAGGGAATTTATTGTCGGTATTTTTAAATTATTGAACAAATTTAGCCAAATAAATATAAATTTTTCAAAATAATTTTGGAGGCAATGCCGAAAATATGTCATTTATTTCATTGCCTATTTAGCCATTTTGGTAATGGGCACAATGCCGACATTTACAAAAGTTTGACTTGTGACATATCATAAATGTGGGGCATTTGAGCTTAATCAAAATAAATGATTAAATTTTTAACATCCTAATGGAATTTTGACCTTCAAGCTTTTTGTGAAGATTTCTTCCAATCGAAAAATTAGCCTTATGGGCATTTTTTAATATTCTCCACCGAAGCATTGTTCTGTCGATTCCCTTCTGAATGAATTCACCTTATTTGGACGGAGATCAAATTAAATAAATTGTAATTTTAAATACAAACATTTTGGGCAAATTAAGGGCTATATATATTTCCCGATTTAAATGAAGGAGTTGACTTTTAAAAAAGCCATTTAATTTGTACCCTAGGTTAGCTTTTTGAGAAGACTTATTTTAGTTGATAAATTAGCCTTAGGGACATTTTTAACCATTTTCTCTCGAGTTGTCAGTCGATTTTTTCCCTCCTGAATTGTAATATGGAGAACAAATCGCAAGAATATTTGGATGATGCCTCATAAATACCGTATAAAAAACTCTAATCAAAGGTCATAAAGACAACATTTTGTAATGGACAAATTAAAAATCCTCAAAAATTATGCTTTTGACAAGAATATTTATGCGAAATTCATATGATTTTAAGGGTAAATGAAATAAAAATACACTCTTACCTATATTATGATAATTAAAAAATTAATTTTAATTAAATTCATTTTCATCATTATTGTGACTAAATTGTGGAATATTCTTCAATGTTATCGGTGCCTCCAACATTGCCTCCTGCTCCAAAATGTGCAGAAGAAGTAGATGATTGTAGTGCTGTTGTTCATTCCGTTGCTTTTCATGCTGTTCATGTTGCATTTGTTGGAATGCCTCAATCTCGGTCCAAATCATTTGGCGCCATTAATCTGAAAAATTCTTAAAATTGGATATTAAGGAATTTTTAAATTAAATATTCCTTCTTGGAATTTTAAAATATTTATGTTTGATATTGAAAACTAGGATATTCTTGCCTTAAAAAATATCAATAAATCCTATGAATTTGTTTTTAAAAGAACTTAAAAGTACAGATCTATTTATATTATATATGGTAAAATTTTTTCTCTTGGGTAGGCGCTTTTTGCGGAGATTTATTTATAAAATTGAAGCTTAGCTTACAGCCGTTTTTTTACTATCGAAAAAACCTTCGTCTTTCTTTTCCCTAGGGTATTAAAAGAAGCAGTAAGAACATTCCTTATTATAAAGTTATCGGAATTAAGTTGGAGTTTGCCTTACAGCATTTTTTCAGAAGCTTTACCTCTTTGGTTCTGGATGAATTTATTATGCCTTTAGAATTTTTCAAAGGTAGATTTCTCCAAGAATAGAGTTTAACTAATTTTTCCTTGCGGCCTATTTATTTCCAAATTTACGGACCTTGACGATTGGCCATTATCATTCCAAAATTGAGCTCTATTATATTCGTGCCCTCTAGGCTTTTTGAAGGAGGAAAGTTCTTTATTTTATGGCTGGGGCAGGTCTTAAGGCCATTTTTATTTTTAGTCATTTAATCGACCCGTTGCTAATGCTTAAATATATTGAATTTATCAAAACAAAGAATTAGCCATTTTTTTTGTAAAAACCTTATAACATTCTGGATTGACCCAAACTGTTTTATTCAATTCAAATGTATAGAACCCGGGTTTCACTTTTGATCGGACATTTTGTTGTTGATGATGAAAACTGCTGCTGGAGAACATTTTTTCCAAATTACAATGAAACCAATTAAGAATCAACAAGGATGAAAAATATTTTAATGGCGCGCTAATTTACTTGAAAGGCGGAATTAGCCTTTTAAAAATTAAGTCTAAATTGAACAAGAAAATTATGAAAAATTTTGGCCAAGATAATCAAGGCCAAGAATGTTTGTTGGACTCCCAATGCAATGGGACAATTTGTGTTTGTCTTGGGGAGATTTTTACACTCAAAATTGCCGACTCATATACAATTATTTAGCCGGCGATTCGGCAAAGATCCAACACCGTAGAATTATTTTTCGAAATTTTATTAACTTAAAAATAATTAATAAAATTTTGATCAAATAAAATAAATTTAATTAAAATTATTTAAAAATTTTAAATTAAAATTTAATTATCCAAAATTATTCAAAAAAATTTTAGCTTGGCTTTACGAATGACAATGGCGGATTGATGATCGATTTGCGCGATAGAGATAAAGCTAGAGACAATACCAATAGTACAAATAATGGAATTGCTGAAAAAGGCAAAGTAAACGTTGGAAATGAGAAGGAAGGAAATGGAGCAAAAATGAATATGCCGTCAGGCAATAATAATGGTGGAGGAAAGAATGTGGTGGCAATGGCAAATGGATCGCACGAATATATCACCATTTGGATGGATATTTTTGGCATTATTGTTGTTGACTTCAATTCCAATTTATTTTGTCCATTATTGAATTTGTATTAGTTTTATATTCCAATTTTAATGAAAATTTGTGTAAAAATTGATTAATAAATTCAGAAAAAAAAACATTAAATTCCAATCTCTTTAATTATATTCCCCATTTTATAAAACAATTTTCCATTCTTGATATGAATATGAAATTTCGTCAACCTTTAACATGGAGAGGTCAAAATTTTGGTCTTAGAATTTTTATAGGAGAATTTATTAAATTGTTTGGAATTTCGGATTATTTTATTTTTTAATTAACAGCTAAAATTATTTATTCAAATTATCAATTTTTAATCCATCTTTTGATAATTTAAAATTAAATTTAAATTTTTAAATATTTTAATTTCCTTTACTTATATCGTATTTGGTCAAAAATTCGGAGGCAAAATTATTCTGTAAATGAAATTAATTTTGCGAATCAAATTTCCACATTCGAATACTTCCTCTGGGTTGATTGAATCAAATCACTTTTTTGTATGCTTTGTAACATGTGATTGCGACAAATCACCGTATTTGGCGAATGCCCTAACCCCTAAGGCAAAGCATGATTCAAATTTTGAATTTACAAGTACAAATTTCACCAAATCTATTCTAAATTTGGAAAATTCAAATAAAGAGTAGAAAAATCCATTTCATTGATTTAATTAAATTAAATTTAAATGTACAAAGTACTTTAACCTTTGTATTTTGCATTGAATAGAAAAAATATAATTTTAACTTTTTTCGAAATATTTTATTCGAATTTGATATAAAGTCCAAATAAATTTCAAGAATTTGTCATTTAATTTGATTTTTTAAATTAAATTTATCTAAAATATTTTTCTTTAATTTTCTAATATTATTTTTAAATGAATTTTTCTTAATAAATCTTCTTTAATTCTTAAAATTTTTTTTCATAAAATTTTTCACTCAATTGCACATCTCCACTTGTTCTGCAAAAGTAAAATTGTATTTATAGAAATTGTTTTGACAAAAAAAGGACCAAAATAAATTTTTCTAGTGGAAACTTTAATTAGATTTGTTTGACAACAAAATTCCATCCATTTGAGCAATCAAAATAATGAAAAACAAATAAAAAGGAAAAAATTTCTTTAAATAATAAATGAATGAAAAATAGCTTTTCAATTTTATTTTTTATCAAATACAATTTAAATTAAAAATGAACATTAATTATTTTTATTAAAAAATGAAAATAAAATATTAAATTACTTCAAAACAAAATAAAATATAAAAGAAAGACAAATTTTTATAAAATAACGAATCACAAAATTATTTTTAAAATAAAAAGAAATATTATATATTGACTAAAAATAAGAATTATACGTATATTTTTAATTATGAGTTTTGACTGAGGCTTTGAGGATTGATTTTTTTTTATCAATTTTCTCTTTTAGTTCTTTAATTAAATTTCCGAATGTAGCCAAAATTAGATCTGAAAAATCACGATTTTTTGCTGAATTCAAGTGAGTTGTTTTTAATTTAATTTAGAAAACAGTTTAAAATTCCTTCCAACTAATTAAATCAGTGTGCACAATTGTGCATTGCGATCTTTAGAATTCCTTCTATAAATACTGTGTGAATTACCTCTTTCAAAACACTTTCCAATTACTAAAGATCTTAATATTTCTAAAACTTCTAAAATCTTCCAAATAAAATTTAAAAAATGACTAAATTTATTCCAATTTCGCTTATAATTTTATCCCTAATCGCTTTTATGCAATTTGATGACACATATTTGACCGCTGATGCCCAAGTTATTGCGGACAGATTCACAAGTGGAAGCATTATGAACAATTTGCTTTGGGGCAGAAGAAAACGACAAGCATTTGCCGATGGAATGACCAGTGGAAGCATTATGAACAATTTGCTTTGGGGCAGAAGGAAACGACAAGCATTTGCCGATGGAATGACCAGTGGAAGCATTATGAACAATTTGCTTTGGGGCAGAAGAAAACGACAAGCATTTGCCGATGGAATGACCAGTGGAAGCATTAGAAACAATTTGCTTTGGGGCAGAAGAAAACGGCAAGCATTTGCCGATGGAATGACCAGTGGAAGCATTAGAAACAATTTGCTTTGGGGCAGATGAATATTTTAAAAATTGAATATAGCAGAGAATGAAGAATTTTATTTGTGATTTCATTTTCTATCCCATATTGAGATATTAATTTATAAATAATATTGTTCTATGTGAATTCTTTCATTTTTACAATTAAATAATAAAATTTCACACAATTCTTAATTCATATATTCTTGAAAAAATTTTGGACACTATGGGAATAAAATAAATGTGACTTTAATACATATATCTATAATTCATATTCAAATGCCTCCTGCTGTTCTTTAACAATTTTGGGTCAAATTGTTGATTTGAGTATTGTTTGGCTGATGAAAATGGCAATATGATATTTGTATTCGAGTTTCTATTATAAAATGAGAAAATTTTTATTATCATTAACCGAAAATCATGGCATAACAGAAGTAAACATAAATCCTCGGTGAAATAGCAAAAATATTGATACAAATCCATAAATTCAAAAAACTAACGATGGAAGGGAATAAAAACCAAATTTTTCAGACAAAAATGTCAGCAAAAATTTCAAAAAAATGGGACAATTCCAACCATACAGACAATGCAAATATGAATATGATAAATTTTTAGGTTTAGTAACTAAAAAAAGATAAAAAATTTAAAAATAAATCAAATTGTTCTCTATTTTAATTCCAAGAATTTAATTTTTATCGCTGGATTTCTACAGCCTTTCCTTTAGAAACAATGGGCGGATAAATCCTATGAGAGTTTTACAAATTTGAAAATTGATTACATTGGAATTATTTGAATTTATATTTCGTTCTTTGTTCTTAAATGTTTAGGATTATTCCATTATAATTCTTCTAAAATGCTCAAAACGGTTTATTAAATATTTTTAATTCTCAAAGTCAAAATTTGGCTATAAATATAAACAATCTGATATTTATTTTATTATTCCTTTATGGTTCACTTTTCTCTTGCTCTACGCCATTATTTTTGCAATAGAGAGGCCATGGTGGATCACAATCACGTTGGCAAAATCCATTTCGAATTGCTGCTGTATCGAAATTCATATTGGAGCTCTGCTTATTGCATGCCGATATTTGTTCATCATAGCTGTAAATACAGCATTGATATCTGCTGGGGGAATTAATAAATAAAATTTTTGTTCTATAAATTAAAATAGTTTTAACCATATAAATATCAATAAAATTATTTATTTTATTTAATTTTTTAGTCAAAGAAATTACATTTTATTTTCAAAGAGACTCCAGCAACTTTTCCCTTAAGCATAAATACCACAGTCAGAATGGAATTTCATAGATTAAATCGATCATATCAAGTTGAACCAGGCTATTCTCGGACGCATGAAATCTAAATCGAAATCCTCCAATTTTTATTTAAACTTGTTTTTAGCTAATCTAAGGAAATAGGCAATCCCATAAATTAAATTTAGCATACACATCACCTCCAATTATCTGCTCCATACCATCCAGTTCCATCACAATAATCGCCACAATCGGAAATGGTAGTTTGATAGTGACACTCATTTGGAACACCATGTTCAAGGCAGCATATGTGATTATACCAACCGTCCGTAAAGCATTCAATATACTTTATGGAAATTTAATACACTTAATTTAAATTATTTTTCACTTCATTTATAAAAAATCCCAAGCACATTTGACAGTTCCAAGCAAGCCATCCCGGGGGATATTTGCAAGCTATAAAGTATAAATTGAAATATAATAGTATAAATATTGGACTTTTTATAACTAGGTTTAGGTTAAAACTTGTCTTAATTCAGGTAGTATGATTGTTTTAAAACTGGACAACTTTTTCTGGCCTAAAAAAGCTAATTTTTGTACATGAAAAATAATGCAAATTCCATGCTTTTTTGAGTAGCATCCAAAAAATTAAATTTGCCTCATTTCACCTGTCAGTCGCATTTCATCAGCATTACAAAAGAGATAAAATGGACACCAAATATGCCGTTGCCAACAGCATCGATCGAATTTCAAATCAGGCGTGCATTTGCCATTTGGCATTGACAGAGCAGTGATAGAATTTGTTTCGGACTTTTAAATAAAAATAAACTAAAAATTGAATAAAAATGATTAGATTACATATAAATATCAAATGTTTGTTCGTTTGCTTCTTGCATTAATGCCCGAATATAATGCGCTCTTCCAGACCATGTCAATTTTTGTACATTCACTTGACGAATATTCACAAATGAGGCGAATATCGCAATTGGATTTAGCTAAAAAATTTTAGCATTTTTATAGTGTTTATAAATTTGCAATTAACAAAATTAATGGTTAAAAGCAGAATTCATTTTACAATTCTTTCAATCGAGGTACTGATTGAAAATTAAACCGCACTAATCTACTATATCTAGAGAAGCGGATTTGCAGTTTAAATTTCTTTTTGAAAATATACACTAAAAATTATTAATAAATTTATTGAAATAATTAAAATTTCTACATTCTTATTTAATTAAATTAAGAAGATGAGAACATTTTAGTTAAACTATTTAGATTTATAGATAAAAGAATTCATTATAAATTGATTTAAGCCAATTTTAATTCATTGAATACAAAAGTAAAACCAACCATAAAATAAAAATAAGTCAAAAATAGTATGCAGAAATGCATTTTATTAAAAGATATTTTCAAAAATTTTTTTTTGAATAATAGGGAATTTTATAATGCTTACATTAAAATGCATCATTTTTTTAAAAGGATATAAATAGAATTTATGATGCATTTTATTAAAAAAGGTCTTTCCAAAAAAGATTTTAATGTATACATTAAAATTTTAATCATTATGCATGCATTTTATTAAAAGCATTATTTTTATGATTTCAAAAATTATTTACATAAAATGTGTGATTTGTATATGAATTTATGAAGCAAAAAAATATCTAATAAAGATAAGGCAATTAAAAATAAAAATTGTCTCTATTCTCCAATAATTTTAGTCCATGAAATATTCTTTTTTCTGGGGCAAATCTTTGTATTTATTTTTTAACTCAAATTTTGTGAATTAATTTGGACCATTGCTTGCCATTTTCATTCAATAATTCAAACATCTCTTTGCCTTAATTTTATATTATATTGATGTATTTTTTTTATTCTTAAAATTTTAAAAATATTATATTTCGAATCCTCAAAAACGTTGATGAAAATGATAGGATTTAACATTTGGGAAATGAATAAAAAATCATTGATCAAATATTTATTTATGCCTTATAAATGTTATGATCTCCATTTCTTCCCTGGGACGCAGAAGCATTTCTACCTGCATTTGCGTGAGCATAGCAACATCCATTTCTTCCCTGGGACACAGAAGCATTTCTACCTGCATTTGCGTGAGCATAGCAACATCCATTTCTTCCCTGGGACACAGAAGCATTTCTACCTGCATTTGCGTGAGCATAGCAACATCCATTTCTTCCCTGGGACACAGAAGCATTTCTACCTGCATTTGCGTGAGCATAGCAACATCCATTTCTTCCCTGGGACACAGAAGCATTTCTACCCGCATTTGCGTGAGCATAGCAACATCCATTTCTTCCCTGGGACAAAGAAGCATTTCTACCTGCATTTGCGTGAGCATAGCAACATCCATTTCTTCCCTGGGACAAAGAAGCATTTCTACCTGCATTTGCGTGAGCATAGCAACATCCATTTCTTTCCTGGGACACAGAAGCATTTCTACCTGCATTTGCGTGAGCATAGCAACATCCATTTCTTCCCTGGGACACAGAAGCATTTCTACCCGCATTTGCGTGAGCATAGCAACATCCATTGCTTCCCTGGGACACAGAAGCATTTCTACCTGCATTTGCGTGAGCATAGCAACATCCATTTCTTCCCTGGGACACAGAAGCATTTCTACCTGCATTTGCGTTGTCGCGGATTCGCGATCTTTAATTTTATATTTTTTGGCCTTTTGGGCTTTGACCCTTCCAACGTTGATTGGGCCCAAAACCAAAACCTATTTCCCCTCATTTTTTGTCTTCTTCATAGCCTCTTCCCAATGACCTACCCAATGTACCACTGCCCTTTGGCCTCAAACAACAGCCAATGCTTTCACCTTCTTCTTTCTTCCCATCTTCGCCGCCTCAATTTGCATTTATCAGACCGGCCAATCTTATGCACCCCTTTGTCCATATTGCCCACATCGCCCACTTTACACAAAATGGAAGAATGAAGGGAAGAAAGATGGAAAAATGATTCCTAGAGCAAACACCTTTTCATTCCACATTCACATCACAAATTTTGCTTTTACAGCCAACACAGCCTTCAATAAATATTCCATTGAATATTTTCTGATCCTGTTCAATTTGGGTAGTTAAGACCAACTAGGATTTAGGTTTTTCGATCCAGTCTAAAATCCCCCCAATAACTCTAATTAAGTTTAAGCTAATTATTTGGGTAGTTAAGACCAACTAGGATTTATGGCTTCCGATCCAGTCTAAAATTCCCCCAATAATTCTAATTAAGTTTAAGCTTAATTAGATTCATAATTTCTTTTGAGGCCCCAAGAATTAGCCTTAAGAAATTTACCAATCCCTTTAGTTAATTACACCAATCTTAAGGGTAAAATAATTGGATTTAATTCCAATTACAAGTTTATTTTGGCATTATCCCGGAATTGGCATTGTCCATTTCCATCCCCAATTAATTTTACATTTCACATATTTTATTCGGCTCAATTCCCGAAATTAGCATTGCCTAATTTCTTCCCCAATTTGATCGTATTATTGACGTTGAAAGTTTCTCGTTTTGCAGCCTAAATCTTCAATACAAATTCCTAATCAAACCACAATGTTGGTCCCTGAATTACCCCAAATTTTGTGCTAATTTGTATCTTCGTTTGGTTTATTATTATTGTTAGGGAAAAAAGGACATTGATCCAAATTCAGGGCATTTCCAACTTCAGTGTCCAATCCGATCCTTAACAGCGTGAGCATAGCAACATCCATTTCTTCCCTGGGACACAGAAGCATTTCTACCTGCATTTGCGTGAGCATAGCAACATCCATTTCTTCCCTGGGACACAGAAGCATTTCTACCTGCATTTGCGTGAGCATAGCAACATCCATTTCTTCCCTGGGACACAGAAGCATTTCTACCCGCATTTGCGTGAGCATAGCAACATCCATTTCTTCCCTGGGACACAGAAGCATTTCTACCTGCATTTGCGTGAGCATAGCAACATCCATTTCTTCCCTGGGACACAGAAGCATTTCTACCCGCATTTGCGTGAGCATAGCAACATCCATTTCTTCCCTGGGACACAGAAGCATTTCTACCTGCATTTGCGTGAGCATAGCAACATCCATTTCTTCCCTGGGACACAGAAGCATTTCTACCTGCATTTGCGTGAGCATAGCAACATCCATTTCTTCCCTGGGACACAGAAGCATTTCTACCTGCATTTGCGTGAGCATAGCAACATCCATTTCTTCCCTGGGACACAGAAGCATTTCTACCTGCATTTGCGTGAGCATAGCAACATCCATTTTTTCCCTGGGACAAAGTAGATAAAATAAAAATTCGAAGCTTGGCTTGAGTCAAAATCAGAATTAGGATTACTTTGAAAGCTTCTTTTTATTCAATAAAATTACTAAACTCTTCATTTTATTTTTTGAAATAATTTTTTTGTTTTCTCAGATTTTTTTGAATTTTTAATGGATTTAAATTTTTTTTAAAAAAATTCCGAATTCCGATTACGAAAGCCGGAATTCCGGTGTTTCAGTTCCGTTCCGATTCCGAAAAAATTCGGATTACCGATTCCGAAAAAAATTCCGTTCCGATTTTTTTGAGTTCCGCTTCCAGCCCTGTGTGCCAGCGGATAAATTCTGGTTTTTTTGGGTATGCTGATTTTTTGTGAGTTCATTTTTTCATTTGATTTTATTATATTGTTTCTAATGAATTCGAAACATGTTTGCTATAGAAAAATTTTAATTTGTTTCATCAAATTTTATGTCCAATATTTTTCTTTTCTTACTATTTTCTATTATATATAATAATAATGATATATTATTCTCTACAGTAAATTTTTCAATTTTTCAATTTTCCTATTTATTAATTTTATTTTTAAATTGATAATTACTTTTATTGATCAAGGTTAATTTTTAAAAGTTCGATTTTTTTTAAAATATATTTTTATTAAAATATTTATTAAATTTTTATTTTCATTTCTTATTTTACAAAATTATCCATTTTTAAATGCGTTAGAAAAAAGCGAAGATAAAATGAAAAACAGAATGAAGATATTTGATTAAATTATTTATCCTCATCTGTTTTTTATCTATTGCCTAAATTTTATTTTAATTTAAATATATTCTGCCTTTTGTATTTTACTCAATTAAATTTTATTGAATTAAGTTTTTTTGGATATTCTCGTTGAATTAAATTTTAAAATAATCTAAAATTATTTTCCATAGAATCGATGCACGAACTAATTAAAAATAACAATTTAAATTATGTATGTAAAAATAAAAATTTTAGTAAAATATTATTTTTATTATTTTGCGTAAAGATGATAAATTGAAATTTTATTAAATTTATTAAATTCATTGATAAAAAGAATCAATCATATGAAAATATTGACTCATTTTTATAATTTGAATATTCTTTATTATGTTGAAACTTCAATTTATTCAATTACACTTTTTTAAATCATTATTTCTCTAAGATCATCATGTAGAGATCAAATTACATTCTTTGAATTTGCTATATATGAAATTTAAAATATAAGATGATTTATTTATCTAGAATTAACCAAAAAAATTAAAAAATTTATTGTTAATTTTGATCATGAAATTTTCTATAAAATGTAATCAAAATAAACAAATTTCTTTTTAATTTATAGAATGATATCAGTTTTGATTATTATTTTATCATCTTTTTAAAGTGAATCGTCGAAAATCCATCGCCTCGATTATTTTGTGAATAATGCAAATTACGAAAAAATTAATATTATTTCCAATTTAATTTAGCTTAATAACGGATTAAATTTTCGTAAAAAGATAAAAATATTTTCAATTCGCTTGAAGCATCTTTTCATGAGGTTTTCAATAATTCTTTATAAGAAAGTTTTTCTATTTTGTTTATTTAATAATTTTTATAAATAAAAAATAAATAAATAAATTTTAAATTTATAGAATATAACAATAATAAATTCATTTCTCAATTTTTGTGCCATAAATTAAATTTGTTGCTATAATTATGTACACTTCATATTGATACAATTGTTTATCTCAAATCAATATTTCGAACTTTATATGGCCTATTTGCAGACAAGAAGAATCTGGATAGATATGTTTTAATATAAAATTTTAAATATTTAATTATTATGGATATTTGTTAAAAAAATTTATAGATGTAAAAATTTTCAAATTTTTAATATAGAAAAAAAATTCATATCCTTTATTAGAAAATTTTCGAAAAAAATTAAGCCAAGACTTAAAAAACTTTAAAAAAAAATATATTATTTTTGAATGATCAAGAAAAAATTTAAAGTTTATTATAAATTTTTCATTAAATGAATAATTTTTAATGCAATTAAAAGATAAAATAGTTATATTTAAAATTTAATTTAAAATAATTAATAAATATATCAAATATTTTCTTTTTAAGATTGAAATAAAATTACTTTGTCAATGTAAAAAATTAGAAGTTCGTTTAAAAATAAATAACTAAATCCAATTTTTATGAAAGAAAAAAATAATGACAATAATTTTAAAAACCGTAAATAAGTATAATTTAATAATTATCATATTTTAACATAATTAATAATCATTTTCGTTGTAAGCATTAATAAATAAAAAAAATTGTTGAAATTCATTTAAAATTCATAAAATAAGATGATATTATTTGAAATATTGTTTTTGAAATCCGTATGCAATATCGTGATGTACTTGTCTATGTTCGCTAATTAAATTTTTGTTATTAAAGACAATTAATTAATATTCAAATCATTATTATTAAATAAAAATACTAAATACAAATTTATTAATTAAAATTTGATATTTACTTTTTTTTTAAATAACCAGGATCAAATTTGCATAATGCTAAATAATATATTAATAAAAATAAAAAAATTGATTTTTTTTAAATTATTTTCCACGATTATTTCTATAAAAAAATGGATTAATTTTTTAAATTTAATTAACGATAAATTGGAGATTATGGAAAAAATTATCCTTCTATCAAATCCTATGAGAATTATAATGATTTCAATTTGTTCTAAGAGAAAAACTAATTTCATTAAGAATAAAAATACTCATAAAAAATCATTTAAAACTATAAAGAAAAATATTTTATTAAAATAGAAATAAAAATAAGTTGTTGGAAAAAAATAACTTTTTTATAAGGGCCACCTCAGCCGATGCGAAATCCTATAAAATATAATAAATTTAAAAATTTATTAAAATAATATTTATATCAAGGGTTTAGCAAGTAGATAATTATAATAATAATAAAGGTATAATTATAAATATTTTTAAAATTGAATAAATTTCATTAATGAATAAATGTATTATTCAGAAAATAAATTAAAATGATATAAGTGTGTCTAAAATTTTTCAATTGATTCCGACCGAATTTAGATTTTGGTTCGACGTGTGTATTTTAAAAAATTTATTCTAATTTCTAACCAATAAATAAAATAATAATATAAAGCATTGGATTAGAAGATAAAATAAATTAATAAAAATAATAAATATCATAAGAAATTTAAGATCTTATAAAAATTCTGAATGCGCTTTAAATATTATAAATATAAATTAAGGATCATCAAAAAATTTTTTATTTAAATTCTATTAAATTTTAAAGAAAAATTTTAGATCAATCGCAACTTGATGTAACAACAAAAATAATTATTTTAAAATGTTTAGAGAAAATATAAATAAAGATGTTTGTTCAAATATTTATTTTTAATAGATATTAAAAAATAATGCACCAAATTGATGTTGTCGCTTTAATAGAAATTGTAATAAAAATGAATAAATATATATAAATAATTTTATAATTCATGAAAAATTTATAATTTTTAAATATTTTTACATAATAATTAAAAATTATTTTATTTAGGTATAAACATAAACATGACTGAGAATAAATTTTCTTAGAAATATGCTATTTAAAAAATAATTTCAATATAAAAGGATAAGAATAGTGAATTTATTTCTTTTAATTATAAGATATTCATCTTCAAATTATTGCTATCTATTCCTCAAAATATTTAATAAGAAAAATTTAATAATTATAAAAATTTATTTAATTCAAACCAAAATTGATCCTTTTCCTTTAATTTGGATGCCTGTCATAATATTAGCGATAAAAAATTTAATTTTTTTATAAAAGCTTCCGGATTGGACAATGAAGTGATGGATTGTGGATATCTTTCTTTCAAAAACAATAAAGTTTTCCATTTTCATTTGAAGAAAAGAAGCTAATTTTATTCCTTTTTCTATCACTTCTGGGTTAATTATAGGAAGGAAACCAGGATATCCTAATTCTCAAGGACCAACCAATTCGTTTGGTTTTTCGTCTCCTTCGTAAACTTTCGTTCAATTAAAAATTTTTTTTTTAGTATTCAGAGTTATATGAATTTCTAAACCCAAAAAAATTTTAGTTTCTTTTAAAAAGATATCTCTATTTTTATCTTCTTTCATTATCTTCTTTCATTTGTTTTATCTAATGATGGATTTTTCTTAATATAAAAAACGACTAGATGTGACTAGATGTTAATTGTAATCTACAACCCGATTAAATATAACTTTAAAGTTATGACAAACGATTTAGAAAATGAAAATTCAGAAAGAGAAAGTACTTTTTTGGAAAAATTAAATGAGATTTCATACAAATTAAAAGAAGGAACTTTTTTTGTCTCAGCGCGTCCTCCAGAGGAAGATATTAGAGAAGTGAAACTTTTTTTAGAAGGTTTAAAACGAACAGATATTATTGAGAAATTAGTTAGACTGAAAAGAAATATATCCTTTTTTAAACACGATTATAATGAAAAAAATGCTTGAGAAAATAATACGAAAAAATTGCTTCCTTTATATCGACTACTAATTTTGATATTGGAGGATATGGATTGCCTAGAACTACATTTTAATAATCTGCTTTTAATATCAGAAAACACAAAAGTTTCAAATCCTATATTATTCGAGCCTTTTTGAAATTTATTTAAACAACTCATTAATCACGAAAAAAAAGAACTTAATGAGTTATTTTTTTTTTAAATGGTTTAAGAGATTTTAAAAAAAAATATTACTAACAGATGAGGGCAATTATTTTTTTTTAGCTTTTAAAAAAATTATTTTTCGCTTATTAGAAAGAGAATTAAAAAGAACACCAAACATATCAAATAGTTTAGGAAATTTTTATCAAACTTGACATTATGGTTCTGATTCTTATAGAGACAATATAACTTTTCTAAAAGATAAAGAAAGAGAACTTAAGAAAAAACTAGAAATAGAAGGTGATATATCACTGGGTGATTTTGAAAATTTTGAAAAATCTTATGAATCTTATGAATTACTTTATACTGTTTTTAATCTAGGTTGGTTGCAGTTTATTTTATATGATGATAACGATAAGATAGTAAGGGAAAAATTATCTGAATTTGCAAGTTTCTTTATTGGCATTGACATATTCTAAAAAGAAAGAAAAACAATTTGTTGAATGATTTAAGCCATCGGTTAAATAATTCCAAAATATTAATAATTCCAAAATATTAATCCTTCCAAAATATTAATTATTTCCATATTATTATTCCTTTAGTTTCCAAAATTTCCTCTTCTTTCATTTTCCATTTTCTCCTTCTTCTTCTTCATTCCTCATTAATCGACGCCAAATTCCCAATGTCGCGAAGCGGTTGACGGCCTCCATTTCCCTCCCGTCGCCAACTCCTCGAATGCTTTCATTTCTGCTTCCGCCGCCTCCTCCTCGTGTGCCTCCATTTCCGCTCCCGCTAGTGCTGACCCCTCCATTGCATTCCACCTTGATAGCCACAGACTTAAGGTAGCGGGAATTTTGACGGCATATTGGGCATGCAATGTGAAGGCCTGTTGTCGCGGATTGAATTGCCCTCAATCCGCGAGGAGAAAAAACAACATCCAAAGAGCCGACCATCGGTGGTGTGGATGGCTCATTCGGTAGAGCGATGGCTAACAACGGCAGCGCTGGGCCCAGTTCGAAGCAACATCCCACCCAATCTTTTGCTCCTGTGCAGCCCGACTACAAAACTCTACCCTTCACGGCTAGAAGCAGCGTCTATCCGCGACACTGCAGGGCCCGAGATGGTTGGAGCTGACGAGCGCAATGGATGCACATGCACAGATGCCCGCATCCAGCGAACACGAGAGCAACGGCGGATTGGCAGATAACGCAGTGGCCAGAATCGAATAAGCGGCCGGGAGTCGGAAACCCCCAATGACGATCTTCCGCTCTACGCTTCTTGATCAGCACTTCATTTGGGCCTTGGCGACAGAGAATGATGATTGCCATGAGTGGTTCCCTACTTTGCACGCTGCGTCGCCAACGTCCCGCCATTCCATTTCCCAAGGGCACTATAATATGAGCGAGATTAAAAAAATAATGAATTAAAAAATCCCACCCATTGGTCGCAATTCTTCGGGAAGGCCGGCGGTAAAAATTTTCGGTGCCACATCCGGGCGAACATCCTCGAAATCCGCAATTTGCTTATCCGGAATCGGGACGACAACTAAATATCCAAAAAAATTATTCCCACCATTTTTACTCTCGCAATCCCTTCCAATTTTAATCTCGCAACCCCTTCCAATTTTACTCTCGCAGACCCTTCCCATTTTTACTCACTCTTCCCCTTCTAATTTTTATTTCCATTCACCCACCATCTTCAGTCGGTCATTCCCCCGTGCGCAAGCAGAAGAGCGACAAAAATTGCCAATTATAGCCATTGGCCATTTCCCCAAATGTCGGGCGTGGGGGATTGCGACGCCGCTCATTTTTCCAGCAACGAGTCGTTCAACCGCTCGCGGTCTCGGCTCCTCCATGATGAGATTGGCGGCAACAATAGGATGGCGGCGGCAAAAAACTGGCGCACGCGGCTCCTAAGGGAAAAATTTTTAATTTTACTCTCGTATTCCAATTTTTGCTCTCGCATTTCAAAAATTTATTCCCGTATTCCAAAAAATTTATTCACGTATTCCAAAAAAATTTATTCCCGTATTCCAAAAATATATTCCCGGATATACCGACCGATTCAAGGTAGTCCTCCAAAAACTCAATACGCTGCATTGCATGGATCAGCGCTTCATGGTAGACCTCAATCAGGTGATCGAAGAAATTGACGCGTTCAGAATGGAAGTTCAATTCGTTCTCCATTGCTATGAGGAGGAGGGGGCGAAAGTAAAATTGGACTGGAGCAAAACATACCGAAAAGGACCAAAAATGGATTTGAAAAATTTGGAATTTTAAGGAAAGATTCGTGGAAATGTTAGAAAACATATTATTTATTGAGCAATGAATTGCATATAAGGAAAAGGAAAAAATTGGCAAAATTGCATGACGGTAGAATGCTTATGGAAAGATTCGTGGAAATGTTAGAAAGCATTTTATTTATTGAGCAATGGATTGCATAAGCAAAGATTCAAGGAAAAGGAAAAAATTGGCAAAATTGCATGGCGGTAGAATGCTTATGGATTGATTCGTGGAAATGTTAGAAAACATTTTATTTATTGAGCAATGGATTGCATAAGCAAAGATTCAAGGAAAAGGAAAAAATTGGCAAAATTGCATGGCGGTAGAATGCTTGTGGATTGATTCGTGGAAATGTTAGAAAGCTTTTTAATTATTGAGCAATGGATTGCATAAGCATAGATTCAAGGAAAAGGAAAAAATTGGCAAAATTGCATGGCGGTAGAATGCTTATGGAAAGATTCGTGGAAATGTTAGAAAACATTTTATTTATTGAGCAATGAATTGCATACAAGGAAAAGGAAAAAATTGGCAAAATTGCATGGCGGTAGAATGCTTATGGATTGATTCGTGGAAATGTTAGAAAGCTTTTTAATTATTGAGCAATAAAAGCTGTACCATCTTTTTCGAAAAATGCATATTTTCGACGCTTTTAATAGAATGCTAAAAGCTGTACCATCTTTTTCGAAAAATGCATATTTTCGACGCTTTTAATAGAATGCTAAAAGCTTCTTTTTCGAAAAATGCATATTTTCGACGCTTTTAATAGAATGCTAAAAGCTGTACCATCTTTTTCGAAAAATGCATATTTTCGACGCTTTTAATAGAATGCTAAAAGCTGTACCATCTTTTTCGAAAAATGCATATTTTCGACGATTTTAATAGAATGCTAAAAGCTGTACCATCTTTTTCGAAAAATGCATATTTTCGACGATTTTAATAGAATGCTAAAAGCTGTACCACCATTTTCGAAAAATGCATATTTTCGACGCTTTTAATAGAATGCTAAAAGCTGTACCATCTTTTTCGAAAAATGCATATTTTCGACGCTTTTAATAGAATGCTAAAAGCTCTACCATCTTTTTCAATGCAGACGCTTTTAATAGAATGCTAAAAGCTTCTTTTTCGAAAAATGCATATTTTCGACGATTTTAATAGAATGCTAAAAGCTGTACCACCATTTTCGAAAAATGCATATTTTCGACGCTTTTAATAGAATGCTAAAAGCTGTACCATCTTTTTCGAAAAATGCATATTTTCGACGCTTTTAATAGAATGCTAAAAGCTCTACCATCTTTTTCAATGCAGACGCTTTTAATAGAATGCTAAAAGCTTCTTTTTCGAAAAATGCATATTTTCGACGCTTTTAATAGAATGCTAAAAGCTGTACCATCTTTTTCGAAAAATGCATATTTTCGACGCTTTTAATAGAATGCTAAAAGCTGTACCATCTTTTTCGAAAAATGCATATTTTCGACGCTTTTAATAGAATGCTAAAAGCTGTACCATCTTTTTCGAAAAATGCATATTTTCGACGCTTTTAATAGAATGCTAAAAGCTGTACCATCTTTTTCGAAAAATGCATATTTTCGACGCTTTTAATAGAATGCTAAAAGCTGTACCATCTTTTTCGAAAAATGCATATTTTCGACGCTTTTAATAGAATGCTAAAAGCTGTACCATCTTTTTCGAAAAATGCATATTTTCGACGCTTTTAATAGAATGCTAAAAGCTGTACCATCTTTTTCGAAAAATGCATATTTTCGTAAAAGCTGTACCATCTTTTTCGAAAAATGCATATTTTCGACGCTTTTAATAGAATGCTAAAAGCTGTACCATCTTTTTCGAAAAATGCATATTTTCGACGCTTTTAATAGAATGCTAAAAGCTCTACCATCTTTTTCAATGCAGACGCTTTTAATAGAATGCTAAAAGCTTCTTTTTCGAAAAATGCATATTTTCGACGCTTTTAATAGAATGCTAAAAGCTGTACCATCTTTTTCGAAAAATGCATATTTTCGACGCTTTTAATAGAATGCTAAAAGCTGTACCATCTTTTTCGAAAAATGCATATTTTCGACGCTTTTAATAGAATGCTAAAAGCTGTACCATCTTTTTCGAAAAATGCATATTTTCGACGCTTTTAATAGAATGCTAAAAGCTGTACCATCTTTTTCGAAAAATGCATATTTTCGACGCTTTTAATAGAATGCTAAAAGCTGTACCATCTTTTTCGAAAAATGCATATTTTCGACGCTTTTAATAGAATGCTAAAAGCTGTACCATCTTTTTCGAAAAATGCATATTTTCGACGCTTTTAATAGAATGCTAAAAGCTTCTTTTTCGAAAAATGCATATTTTCGACGCTTTTAATAAAATGCTAAAAGCTGTACCATCTTTTTCGAAAAATGCATATTTTCGACGCTTTTAATAGAATGCTAAAAGCTGTACCATCTTTTTCGAAAAATGCATATTTTCGACGCTTTTAATAGAATGCTAAAAGCTGTACCATCTTTTTCGAAAAATGCATTTTTCGACGCTTTTAATAGAATGCTAAAAGCTGTACCATCTTTTTCGAAAAATGCATATTTTCGACGCTTTTAATAGAATGCTAAAAGCTGTACCATCTTTTTCGAAAAATGCATATTTTCGACGCTGTTAATAGAATGCTAAAAGCTGTACCATCTTTTTCGAAAAATGCATATTTTCGTAAAAGCTGTACCATCTTTTTCGAAAAATGCATATTTTCGACGTTTTAATAGAATGCTAAAAGCTGTACCATCTTTTTCGAAAAATGCATATTTTCGACGCTTTTAATAGAATGCTAAAAGCTGTACCATCTTTTTCGAAAAATGCATATTTTCGACGCTTTTAATAGAATGCTAAAAGCTGTACCATCTTTTTCGAAAAATGCATATTTTCGTAAAAGCTGTACCATCTTTTTCGAAAAATGCATATTTTCGACGCTTTTAATAGAATGCTAAAAGCTGTACCATCTTTTTCGAAAAATGCATATTTTCGACGCTTTTAATAGAATGCTAAAAGCTGTACCATCTTTTTCGAAAAATGCATATTTTCGACGCTTTTAATAGAATGCTAAAAGCTGTACCATCTTTTTCGAAAAATGCATATTTTCGTAAAAGCTGTACCATCTTTTTCGAAAAATGCATATTTTCGACGCTTTTAATAGAATGCTAAAAGCTGTACCATCTTTTTCGAAAAATGCATATTTTCGACGCTTTTAATAGAATGCTAAAAGCTGTACCATCTTTTTCGAAAAATGCATATTTTCGTAAAAGCTGTACCATCTTTTTCGAAAAATGCATATTTTCGACGTTTTAATAGAATGCTAAAAGCTGTACCATCTTTTTCGAAAAATGCATATTTTCGACGCTTTTAATAGAATGCTAAAAGCTGTACCATCTTTTTCGAAAAATGCATATTTTCGACGCTTTTAATAGAATGCTAAAAGCTTCTTTTTCGAAAAATGCATATTTTCGACGCTTTTAATAGAATGCTAAAAGCTTCTTTTTCGAAAAATGCATATTTTCGACGCTTTTAATAGAATGCTAAAAGCTGTACCATCTTTTTCGAAAAATGCATATTTTCGACGCTTTTAATAGAATGCTAAAAGCTGTACCATCTTTTTCGAAAAATGCATATTTTCGACGCTTTTAATAGAATGCTAAAAGCTGTACCATCTTTTTCGAAAAATGCATATTTTCGACGCTTTTAATAGAATGCTAAAAGCTGTACCATCTTTTTCGAAAAATGCATATTTTCGACGCTTTTAATAGAATGCTAAAAGCTGTACCATCTTTTTCGAAAAATGCATATTTTCGACGCTTTTAATAGAATGCTAAAAGCTGTACCATCTTTTTCGAAAAATGCATATTTTCGACGCTTTTAATAGAATGCTAAAAGCTGTACCATCTTTTTCGAAAAATGCATATCGAAAAATGCATATTTTCGACGCTTTTAATAGAATGCTAAAAGCTGTACCATCTTTTTCGAAAAATGCATATTTTCGTAAAAGCTGTACCATCTTTTTCGAAAAATGCATATTTTCGACGCTTTTAATAGAATGCTAAAAGCTGTACCATCTTTTTCGAAAAATGCATATTTTCGACGATTTTAATAGAATGCTAAAAGCTGTACCACCATTTTCGAAAAATGCATATTTTCGACGCTTTTAATAGAATGCTAAAAGCTGTACCATCTTTTTCGAAAAATGCATATTTTCGACGCTTTTAATAGAATGCTAAAAGCTCTACCATCTTTTTCAATGCAGACGCTTTTAATAGAATGCTAAAAGCTGTACCATCTTTTTCGAAAAATGCATATTTTCGACGATTTTAATAGAATGCTAAAAGCTGTACCATCTTTTTCGAAAAATGCATATTTTCGACGCTTTTAATAGAATGCTAAAAGCTGTACCACCATTTTCGAAAAATGCAGTACCATCTTTTTCGAAAAATGCATATTTTCGACGCTTTTAATAGAATGCTAAAAGCTGTACCACCATTTTCGAAAAATGCAGTACCATCTTTTTCGAAAAATGCATATTTTCGACGCTTTTAATAGAATGCTAAAAGCTGTACCACCATTTTCGAAAAATGCAGTACCATCTTTTTCGAAAAATGCATATTTTCGACGCTTTTAATAGAATGCTAAAAGCTGTACCATCTTTTTCGAAAAATGCATATTTTCGACGCTTTTAATAGAATGCTAAAAGCTGTACCACCATTTTCGAAAAATGCAGTACCATCTTTTTCGAAAAATGCATATTTTCGACGCTTTTAATAGAATGCTAAAAGCTCTACCATCTTTTTCAATGCAGACGCTTTTAATAGAATGCTAAAAGCTTCTTTTTCGAAAAATGCATATTTTCGACGCTTTTAATAGAATGCTAAAAGCTGTACCATCTTTTTCGAAAAATGCATATTTTCGACGCTTTTAATAGAATGCTAAAAGCTGTACCATCTTTTTCGAAAAATGCATATTTTCGACGCTTTTAATAGAATGCTAAAAGCTGTACCATCTTTTTCGAAAAATGCATATTTTCGACGCTTTTAATAGAATGCTAAAAGCTGTACCATCTTTTTCGAAAAATGCATATTTTCGACGCTTTTAATAGAATGCTAAAAGCTGTACCATCTTTTTCGAAAAATGCATATTTTCGACGCTTTTAATAGAATGCTAAAAGCTGTACCATCTTTTTCGAAAAATGCATATTTTCGACGCTTTTAATAGAATGCTAAAAGCTTCTTTTTCGAAAAATGCATATTTTCGACGCTTTTAATAGAATGCTAAAAGCTTCTTTTTCGAAAAATGCATATTTTCGACGCTTTTAATAGAATGCTAAAAGCTGTACCATCTTTTTCGAAAAATGCATATTTTCGACGCTTTTAATAGAATGCTAAAAGCTGTACCATCTTTTTCGAAAAATGCATATTTTCGACGCTTTTAATAGAATGCTAAAAGCTGTACCATCTTTTTCGAAAAATGCATATTTTCGACATAGTTAAAAACCGTTTTATTCTATTCGCCATTTTAAATATTTTCCCTTTAATTAATCAAAAAATTATTAAACATTTATGATTTTGAGGCAACTATCGGTAGTAATCTCGTGGCTTTTCGGACCTTTTTAAAAATTATATGACCAATCCAAAAAAGCAATATATAGTTTCAAAGAATAGAAATTGGCATTTTAAAATATTAATTTCTGATTTATCCACAAAATCGCATTCTTCAGTCTACAAAGCGCAATAACTTATTAGAGTTTGATCCTATACCCATAGGCCTTTATATACCCTATCGATAGTACTCATCGAGACACGATTATATATAGTAGTTTGTTGGAGTATGGGGTTTGGTTCATAACTAAAATTGTTTTAAACCAAAAACCATAATATGGGGTTTAAATGGTTTTTACTTACTTTGAATTTTGGCCAAACCCCAACAAATTATATATATCAATCGACGTACCCTGATGAGATCTATAAAATCGGTATAAAATTTTTGGGATTTAGAAGAAAACAATAAAAAGTTATCTAACAAAAAACTGATTTGTGGACAAAAAAAAATTAGCATCCGATTAATAGGCGCATTGCATTACACAAAAAGGAACTTGTTAAGTGTTTAAGTCCGTCATTTAGAGGTTAGAACTTAATTAGTTTTGAAGCTTTTAGCTCTTTAAACCCTTATTAGTAAATCTAAGTTTAATGCTGACAAACAAAGGATTATAAAGAAGATTTTAGGAAAAAATTTCTGCAAATTTTGAGTACAAAATGCAAATTGAAAAAATTTTATTAAAATTTCGTCATTAATTTTATCAATTTTATTTAAATATTTACTTTTTGATCGATTTAACCGCCAAAGTACCAAATTTGCTTTTAAAATGACAAATTGATGATATTTGGATGATTGGTCATAATTTAACAAAAAATTACCAAAAAATTTTAAAACAAAATTATGTATTTTCCTTAATAATTTTAAATAAATTTAAATGACAAATTTGACTACATTTGTTGAAATTAAAATTTAATCCTAATTTAATTTTAATTCCAGGAAAGGAAAATGGAACAGCCATGGCCCGGACTTCATTTGGTCGACATAAACCCGTTGGAATGGAATTTGACACCAAAGCAATTAAGAAAATGGCCATTTGGCGGAGGGAAAAAGAGCCAAACAAAATTGATTGAGGAAGAAAGATGTGCCCAAACAGCGGAAAATAGGTTTCGATTAAATAAAGGAAACAAAAATAATTTGACAAAAAACATCGAAACTGCCAAGAAAAAGAATTGCAAAGGCTGAATTTTAGTGGTTCAGAAATTTTCCGGGACCCATAAGCCATATACTTAATTGATAGATTTTCGTCAAAACACAATATTTAATTATTTAGTTTAATTAAGCAATTTTAATTTAATTTTGTACCAAACTATTTCCGAGTTAAATACCATTCAATACCTTCTATCTTCTATGCAATATTTTTTGGCTTGTAAATTTAAGAAAAACCTTTAATCCACTAATTTGGCGTTTTCTACTTTTTTTAAATTAAATTGAATAACTAACTACTATCCTTAATTAAAATACACGGGGAATTAAAATATAAATTAAAAATGTTCATTTCTTTAAATTGGCTATCCGAATTTAGCTCATTTTCCAACATTTTAGAAAGACAATTAAACTTTACCATTTGGTTAGGTTTTGGCCAAAAAACTACTCCATTTTTGCCTATTTTTTCCATTTTTTGGACATAAATTTTATTATTCATTTTTCATTAAAATCACTAAATTTTTCGATAACAAATTCAACTCAATTTTTGGCTTTAAAATGGAAGCAAATTTACTAAATTTAAAATCTAAATTAATAGAAAAATTGATTTTATGCTCAAAATTTAGGCTTACAAATTCGAATAAATTAAATTAAAAAAAAATTAAAAATGAAAATATTATTCCAACTAAATAAATTACTAAATTTAGTAATTCGGATCTTGGCGAAACTGGCGACGAATTGGCTGATTTTAATCCAGACCATGTGCCGAAAACAATTCTGCTTGGTTAATTAAATATTTATATTTAAAATTTAATAAAATTTGCCATTTAGAACTTCCATTTGTCGATGAAGAAGAAGTGAATGAAAATGGAAATGAAGGAGTAGAAGAAAATAATAATATGGAGGAAGAAATTGAAGAAAGCATTGAAGAAGACATGGAAAATCAACAAGAAGAACAAATGGAAATGGACAATTTTTATGGGGATTATGAAGAATTTGGTGGAGATGAAGGGGATGAAAATGTTGTGAATGAAGCAGTGGAGGATGGCCCACAAAATATTATTGAAGTGGGTATAAAAAATGAGAAAAATATATTAATTTAAGCCATAAAAACATGGAATTTAAATTTAAAATTTACCCAATAATTTTTGAGGACCTAAAAATTTGGCTATAATAAAATGTTGAATTACTATTAGATTGTTTAGCTTTAGATTAAGACTAGGCAGGAAAAGATTCCTAAAGAATCGAGAATTCCAATTTGTAATTTTATTCCCCTAAAAATACCATTTTTCTGCACGAAAAATATAAATAAATCTATTTAAAAATGATTTTAGACAAATTTTAAATAATCCAAAAATCTATATTTGAATAATTTTTAGACGGCCACAACACAACAACGAATTGCCAATTGGGAAAAAGCGTACAACAATCAGGAAATGGAATTGGATCGGACTCCATGTTGTTCAAAGTAAGTAAAAATTTTAAAAATAAAATAAAAGAGGGAAAATTTATTCGAATATATTTTTGGTGTTTTTTTATTTTTGGAGTAATAAAAAGTAGGAACTAAGGATGTTTTTTTTTTCTGTTTTTTGAGAAACATTTACACTTGACTATAACTAAATAATTTAGTAACCAATTATCAAAGCTGATAGAAAATTGGAAATTGAAAAGACCAAAAATTTAAACCTTTTTTTAATTTTATGAAATCCTCTGGAATTTACTTTTCTAAAAATGTAATAAATCGAAATTATTTACAGGATAAACAATTTTCTAAATTATCAAAATTAATTCAAAATTTTAAAAAACTATTTTTAAGTAGATATTTAGGGCTTAATTTCGAATAATGGATCCTAGTATTTCGGATTTCGGTTTTTTGAATTTCTAGAAAAATTATAAAATATAAATTTCTTATATTTCACATTTATGTACATTTAAAATTTTTTTTAATTAATTTCACATCAGCTCTCTGCCAAAAACACCTTCTTCTTCGTCAGCAAAACAACAAAATAATAACGACCCATACGAAAAATTCAATGAATTAAAAAGGCAATTATGCGAATTGATTAAAATGCCCTATGATGGGAAGAATACATTTACCAAAGAGTGAGTTAAAAAAAAATAAATTAAAATGAGGAATAAAAAATTATTACTAAGCATCTCACTGAACTATTTTTTGGCCATAGTTCAAATTAGGAGGCAACTTAAGAAAATGATATGCCATTCGAAAGCCTATTTTTTTGTATATTAAATTTGTAAAATAAGTCTATTTTATTCAGAATATCGGGTTCATTACATTCAAAGACATATAAGTTTTTTAAAGCTGAATTTTATGAAATAAAAAAAAGAGGTCACATTGTAGAGCTCACTTTGGCCTAATAGGGTATACGGATTCCCTAATTGGTTCTATAATTATTTGACTATGGCCAAAAGAATGAACTAAATAATGAGGATGACGCCTATTCGAAAAATAAATTTTTATCATTTTATTTAAGAAAAATCGAACGATTTTTGGCCATTCCGAATGAGGAACAAAATGAGGAAAGTGAAAATGAAGAAAATCTGCAACAAAAAGACCAACACCAATTGCAAGCAAATGAAAAAATCAACAAAAATTCAAATGAAATTTCCGAATCTGATGCACTAAAGATTTGTTTTGGTAATTTTTGTGATGATGACGGAGAGGAAGATGATGCAGATGGCAACGACAGCCATGGTATTCAGGTAATTTAATATAACAATTTTTGAACCCCAAATTTTGCTTATTGTCCCAAAATATCTTAGCAATCTTTCTTTCAACCTATTGATTGAATATTTAATCTTTGGCTTTTCCTTTTAGAACATTTTAACATAAAAATATTTAACCACAAAGATAGGCCCAAAAAAGGCGAAAAAATGTCGGATTTTGGTTTATGTTTTCCTTTTTTGGCATTCAAAAACTTAACAATTTATAATAAAAATCAAATATTTCTTTTTCTAATGAATTCAACTCTATCAGAGCTATAAAGTTATAACAAATTTGAGAAATAAAAAAATTGTGAAAACTTATTTAATGCACAAAATTCGACAGTATCACAAATTTCATTCAACCCACTTTAATCTTTAATTTTTATAAATTTGCAGAAACATAATTCAATTGAGCGAATTGGCATTGGGAATTTGCTTTTAGAACGGCCCAAGATGACATTACCGAAAATAAAAGTTGACCGGGATGAAGACAATCCTCCGCCGATTGAGATCCAATCAATAATAAATGGTAATTTTTTTTATTAAAAATCGAAACAATTAATTTTTTGGTAGAAGTTTCAAACCAACAGGAACATATTGTGGGCGTCTCATCAATGGGCCAAATCGATGAAAATGTATGAAAATTCGTTTTTAAAAATAAATTTTTATTGAATAAAAAAATTTTTAGGTCGAAGAAATCGAACAAAAAAATCAACGCAAGAAGAAGAAAAAAAATGATGGCTCGGATGAGAGGATCGAAAAGAAGAAGAGAAAAAGGCAAGAAAATCCGCAGCGAGTTCAAGAAGAGAAAAGTAGTCATCAATCGAGGTAAATTTTCGAATAATTAGTCATGAAATTAAATTTATTTTCTCCTAGTTTTCTTACTTCGTTTATTTTAAAATTGCTAAATAATTCTATAAAAAATTTTTATAAACCGAAAAATTATAATCCCTTTCCGGAATGTAAATTACAATCGCAATTACATTCTGAATTAAAAATTGCTTTCCAAAAAGAAAAACAAAATTGTTTCTAGAATCCCATGCTCTTTTTCTCATTTAATCAAGCCAATTCCTCCTTTTTTATATTTTTGTAAAATATATTTTACTCTATTTTAGTCACGACAAAAATTCATCATCGCCACAACCGGCCACTCATTCACGGCATGCTCAACTTCAGCAGGCATTTCCGGCCGCTCCACCCACGCCAAATTTGATTAATGCTGGCCCCAGTACGAATATCAATTTTGGCGTTGACGGTGAATTTTATTTACGCAATTTTTGTGTTATATTCACTGTTCTGTTTGCTTTGCTTGTTTGGTGTCTTTTTTTAAATGAAAATTTTTGGGCAATGAAAATCAAAAATTTCCGCATTTTCCCCACTTTTGTGCAGTGTGCACTAGGGTTAATTCCCCGCAATGCGGGGAATGAAAAAGCGGGGAACGGGGAGAGCGGGGAATCAAGGTGCGGGGAGCGGGGCGGGGAGGCTTCTCACAGCGGGGGCTCCCCGCCCCGCTCTCCTTAAGGCATTTTTTGAAACTCGTTTAATAAAATTTAAAAAAAAAAATAATTTTACAATCATTTTTTCTTTTGATTCTTTATTAAGCTAATTCTTCTTCATTTCTAATTTTATTTAATTTTTTGGTCAATGGAAAGCGAATGCACTGCAATTTGAAAAAAAATTTAGAAATTGATAAATGATAACAATGAGTATTTTAAAGAAACATTTTTAGAGGTAAATTGAGAAGCTCAACATGATTCTGAAATCTGATTTTTAATAATCTGATATATTGGTTAGAAAATGTCAAATTTCACCATGAAAAAGTAGAGGAGGCACCAAGGGCATAAAGCATTTTTTTTGAAAATTTTTTTCCATCGCCTATATCCAATAAATTCGACTGGCTAACGATTATTAAAATACATTTTTTTTCGAAATTTCAATGTCATGATCGAAAAATTTTTATATTAGATGTAAATTGCGAGCGCCGAAAGGCGCGAGCGCAAAAATTTTTGTTAGGTTTTTTTACATGGAAATTGTTTCTGCGAAATTGAATCCAATTTATCATTTATTCATATTTACTCTAGGTCATTTTTCCGGAAAGAACTAAAAAATTAAAAATGTTAAACACATTTTCCCACCACAAAGAGTTATTATTCTTATACTTGTAATAAAAAAATATACTTAAAAAATGCTTAATCACATTTTTCTCACTACTTTTTATCAACAAAATAATTAATTTTAGGCAAAATTATTAATTGATTTTCGCTGGTGGGATTCGAACCATCGCCAAAAAATTGCAACTCAAGCACTAACCAACCGGGCAAAGCGAATTTACCAACAGTCCTTCCTTTTATTTTTGAGAAGATATGAAAATTTTTGTTCTCTAATGGTGCTTTTTAAAAAGGTTGCGGGGCGGGGAGTCGAAGTGCGGGGAACGGGGAATGCGGGGAATCAGGGTGCGGGGAGCGGGGCGGGGAATTTGCCCAAAATCCTTGCGAATCCCCGCCCCGCTCCCCGCCCCGCCGGGGCGGGGAATTAACCCTAGTGTGCACCCTTTTTTTTTTACTATTTGCATTTTTTCCTAATTGTGCACAAAAAATTTTTAAATGGTTTTAAAATTCCAATTTGTTGTAGCACAACCTCGCTGCAAATTTTTTTCGGCAAACAAAATTTGTCGCGAAGGCGAGAACTGCCTTTTTTACCATGATCGCTCCGATTCCACACGGAGCAAGGAAATTCAGCGAAAAAATGATGGAAGTAAGACCAAAAAAATAGATAAATTTTTAATTTTAAAATTTTTATGTTTATTAAATTTTAATTTTTTCCAGATTGTGTCTACTATTTTGGACGCGGCTTTTGTTTCAAAGGCAATAAATGCACATTTTTGCATGGAGATATGCCGACACGTGGATCCGAACTGCGAAATAAGCGAAGGTAGGAAGAATTTTTCAAAATTTAATAAAAAATGCAAAATTTCGCCTTTCTCAAAAATAAAATGAATATAAAAAGGAGAATTAATTTAAATTTTAAAAAAGCAAGAAATAATCTATTCCAGAAATTATTTCTAAAAATTTTTTGAAGAATAGCCACAATTAAAATTTTAAAAAAGCAAGAAATTAATTTGAATATTGTATCTTTTAAAATATTTCTAATTTGCTAAAACTATTTAGCGCAGTCTTCAATGAATTGATGTCAATTTCTACAAAATCGACCATTCATCAGTCAACATCTCCAAAATTGCCTCCTCCACCGCCTGCAGGCTTAATTCCTCCTCCGCCACCAGTGCCGCCAAAAATTTCCTTGTCTTCTCAACAATTGCTGGAGGGAGAGATGAAACAATTTTGGACATCATTCAGTTCTCCACGACCACAGCCACCACAAATTTCTTTGCCTCAAGAGACGGAAATTAGGTAATTTTGAACAATTTAAACCAATAATTTAATGAATTAAAACCAAAAACTAATAAATTATAAAATCAAAATTATAATTTTTCAGTCATTCGGCGCCACCTCCACCGTTGCCACATCAACGAATTGCTTTGTCTCAACAATTGTTGCAAGCAGAAATGAGGCAATTTTAACAATTAAATCAAGTGATGAACTCATTTTTTAATTTTTCAGTCCTGAGCCCTCATCAGTGATTTTGGCCAGTAGCAGTTCAGCAACATCTTCACGAAAAAGGGAACATCGCCGCCATCGTTCCAGCAGTCGATCTCATCATTCCCGCCGGTCGCCACCACCCAGAGGAAGGTCTCAACATCGACATTCATCAGTACATCGTCATCGTTCCCGTTCATGGTCTGATTCTATTTCACCGTCTCGCAAACGTCGATCTCGATCCCGTTCACGCGTATCCAGTCGGCATTATCAACCGGCAGAAAGGTAAGTTTTCTGATTAAAATCAATTTTTGTTTCAAATGAAATTTTTAAAAAAATAATTTTGAATACTATATTTTATGCTCAAATAATTTTTCCCAAAATTTAAGCTCATTAGTTGATTAGATTTAAACTTTTAAAAATACTGATTTTTATGACAAAAATTGCACTTTTAGTAATATAAATTAATTTTTAAGAAATATTTAAATTTAACTTACTTATATAATTCATAATTTTGTTTTCCAGTGCTCGAAGGAGCCTGCGTCGTCGTTCTCGGTCGGATGAGTCAATTTCGCCAATTCGCACACATCGATCCCGTTCCCGTTCCCGCATATCGATTCGACATATTCAACCAACGGAGAGGCAAGTTTTATATTCAAATGCCATTTTTATTTAGACATATTTTATAAAGGATTTTTGAACAAAAAAAAAAACAAATAAAATGTAGATAAGATATTTTTTGCCGGAACAAAAAAAAAAACAAAAAAGAATTGGATAGGATATTTTCTGCCAAATTTATTGACACAATGAAGAGTTCAAATTTGAGTTTATTAGGAGGGTTAGATTTATCTATAGAATTCGAAATTATAAAAGAATTAAGCCTTATATTACAAAAAATTCACTTTTAGTACATTTTATAAATTTAAATTTATTTATTTTGTAATTTCCAGTAACCGAAGGAGCCGTAGTCGAAGCCGTGGCCGTACCCAAATCATTATTGAGCTTTCGTCGGATGATGATGAGCAACAAAGCAACAAACCTCAAAATTCGGATGCTAATACAAAATATAGCCTTGAATTGCCTCCACAACATGATGAATTTGTTCGCCGGCAGCCAAATACGTACCCTTATCAGCATAGAATGGTTCTTCCTGTTGACCATAAATCATTCACTAAGCCAGAATTGCGCCTATGTAAGATTTTTAAATAAAAATACAATTATTTTAAAGAATTTATTCTCAATTTATTTATACCAAAATATCAAAATTTTCGAATATTTTTCCATTTAATTTTAATTCAAAAATACAAGGAGGCAATTTGGGGTTTACTTAACATGGATGTTAATCTAAATTTTGTCCAATTCATATTTATTCCAAATATTAGTTAGCCCAATTTAAATATTTATCATCGATGGTAGGGTTATTCAGAGTCGGTTTAGACCGGGATTTTGGCATAATTTGGTTTTCAGCTTTCGAAAAAATGTCGGTTTTCGATTTCTGTTTTCTCCTATTTTCGGTTTATATATTTTATCCAAAATTCATTTTCGTTTTATATTGGATCGATTTTCTCAAACCATTACCTACTTTGACCAATCATAATCATGCAAAGACTTGTAAATGATGGCATATCATTTCCCAGATGACCAAATATGGCTGGACTAAATTTACATAAAACATCTTAAATTTTTTCCCACTTAATTTGCAAAAATTTAATTCAATTTTCTTTTAAGTTGTCGAGGATTGTCCACATTTTGTGCTGAATGGCTGGTGTGGATGGAACCAAAATTGCCGATACAGTCATGGCGATGCTGAACCCACACGCGGATATCAAAATGCAGTGAAAGCATTGACGCATCGGCAGTTGATGGACAGGTGAAGAGAATTTTTAAATAAATTCATTTAAATTCAGCCATAAAAATATATTTAAATTTTTAAATCAAAAATTTACATTTTTCTAGAGTGAATTGAAATTTAGATTTTTGAATTTTGAAGATTAAATATAAGCGAATTTTCTTCAATTTTATAGCCATAATTGGGATGAATTGATTAGAGAAAGAATGTGTGGATTTATAGGAAATCTGAAAAAAATATTTAGCATAAGAAATAGTAAAATAGACAAAAATCAAACATTTTCATTTTATGACCATAACTTTCTGGCCTATTAAATTTTTATTAAATTGCTTAAAAGATAAATTGGCCAGTGCACAAAATCCGGGTAGCCAATTTTTGGTTTTCGGCAATTTTTTTCCTTTTAAAAATATTTTTATATATTCAAGAATTAAGAATTTAATTAATTTGAAATAAAATAAATTTAATAAATATTTTTCATTAAAATTTCAGCAGTCTTTCTCAGGGCGTTCCTCCGTTGACAATTCCTTCAAGAAATGATCAAAATGCATCATCGGCCGTCAATAACGATGAAGCGCCAACCACATCAAGACGGGAAAGGAGCCGAAGTCGGTCAAGGCATTGAGGAAAATGAACGGAATAAATTGGATGAATATTATTTTTTTCAATATGGGGAAGTGCCAGCAATTATGATCATTTACTTATATTTATTTAATCAGAATTACATTAATTCACAAAAACATTTGGAATTTTTGGGATTGCCAATATTCAATTGTAAAACCACATTTTTTAAACATTTTCCTCTGATTTTTAAATATTTGATCCTTCGGTTTATAAATATCAATATTTTTATTGGATAAAACTTTTATAAAATGAGGATTCGATTTTTGAATTTTTTATTTTTAATTATATTTGAATAAATTTGAATAGTACTATGATTATACCTTTAATAAAATTTTACTAATCATTTATTAAAAATGAGAATTTTTCCATTGCCTTTCTAAATTCCCTGAATCATTTTAAAATATACAAATATTATCAATAAAAATCACATTATATTTATTGTCACTTAAAAATGCATAAATTTTTAAAAATTTATAGCTTGAATTTTTAATCTTTACGACAAAAATCCACGGAATGTCTTCCGATAATAAAAATGGAAAAAATGGAATTTAAATAAATTTATGGTTTTATGGATTCATAAATCATTAGGTATTTATTTCTTCCAATTCTCAATTCCATAAAAATTCTCAAATTATTAAATCCATCCAACAATTGAAAAATGAAATTACTTTTGCTTTTCCTTCTTTCAATTTTCATTATTTCTTCACCTGTTTTCGCTAAAATTCCCATAGTTCCACCTTTTCCGCAAAACGATTGTGACCCCAATGACATTGGCAATGTTCTAAATGATCGAAAACCATCTTCTCGAATTGGTTGTAGTAATGGCAAACCTGGTGGAAAATCTCCTCAATTTTCTGGTGAAAATGGCGAACCCGATCAACGACCAAACATTGCTCCTGCTCCAAAAGCATCCGGCTATAAACCCAATGATGAAAGTAAGTCTATCTCATAACACCTTTTGCGGACCCGCCATTTGCGGACGAAACGGTTTAGTGACGCTGACGGTAAACTTGATGTAGCATTGTTTATGGCATTTTATTAGGTATAAAACTAGCTGCAATATGGCATCAAAAGCTTTGACCATATTGAGTATTCAGCGAGTTATGGCCAAAAAACGGCCAAAAATCAAAACCAATATTTTTTGGCTATAATTCAGTAAATACCCAACATGGCCGAAACTTTTGATACCATTTTGTAGCTAAATTTATGTTTATTAAAATGCCATAAACAATGCAATAGTAGCTTTACCATTATCGGCACCAAACCGTTTTCATCCGCATATGGCGGGTCCGCAATATCTTTCTATTTTCATTTTTAATGTTTTTTTTTTTGAATTTTTAGGATTGATCAATGCAATTCAATTATTCCAAAATATGAGCCCAATTTTTATTAATGGATTCGGAAACAATCCGCCACCACCGTGTTCCGCGAATTGCTTTGCTCTCAAAGAGGTGGAAGAACAAAAGGCTTGCATTAAACGATGTGCTGCCTGTTGGGATGAAAAACAATGCGATCAATGCGGTGATGACAAACAATGCCGGGAGAAATGTTATGAAGAACAAATTTATTGCGATTATGTGCTACCAAAAGACGGTCATGGGGGAACCTATTTGCAATGCCGTTGGCACATGAAAACACAATCTCCTCCTCTTTGTGTGGAATTTAAATACACGCCTTCCGGAGAGTGCCCTGCCCAAACCGATTTTAAAGACAATATTTATGGGTTGAACGGCGTTGATTTGCCCGGTGTCTACAAATGCGGAAATTGCACTGCGGATGTGGCCGGCAATGTCTTTTGTAACTTTACTATACCAACCAAATTGCCTGGTTACAATCTGAACTGTGTCTACAGAAAATTGTAAGTTTATTTATGTAAATATCAGGCTAACTAATTGAGGAGGAGGTTGAAATTACTATATTTTGGATTGAAGCCCATCTCATTTCGATGGACCAAAATTAATTTAGGAATAGATATTTTAATTTATTACAAATGGCCATATTTTTCTCAACTGGCAGAGTAGGGAAAATTTACTAATTCTGGCTAAATTATTAAATTTGAAAAATTTTAAATCGGTTCAAAACCCGAAATTCCAATTTTCAAAAATTTAAATTCAACTAAAATTGATTTGAAATTGAAACCTTATATTAACAAAATTGACCATTATGAATCGAATGGATGTTGGCAAATAGGTAAAAATCAAAATCGATTGTTACATAAATATTTTTCTGAAAGATCACCTATCCAATTTATTCAAACTTAATACTTACAATTCCTTTTTTTGGATTTATTTACCAATAGAAATTGCATTTTGATTAACTTTTTAAAATTATTATAAACAAATTTATTCTATTATGTATATGTCAGATATGCCGAAAATGGTCAAAATGACTATGAATACCTTTGTGCCACAGTGCCGTTTATCGAAGTGGACCAGCTCAAACAATAGCATGGCAAATGTTGGAAATAAATGGTCAATAAATGGCAGAAGAAGAATGATTTTTTGTTGGGATTTTTTTAAAGTTTGTGTTTTAATTGAGTGAAAAAATTATATTTTTTTTATCAAGTATGTCCCGCCCCTTATCCTAGCTAAATTGTTGAGTAAGGGACAAATTTTTGGAATTATATAATGTTGAATAAATGAATTAAAAATTATTTTAAAAATAGAAATTTATGGTAGTTGGCATTGGCACTGGTGAATTTTATATGCTTGTATGTGTAGCTTTTTGCCTAATAAAGTAATAAACAGACGAAATGGAAAAGTTTACTTAATACCAGACTTCTATGAGATTCTAAGTTTTTTACTGTCCTTCCTTCACTTTTTGGTTCAAAATGAATTCAATTTTGAAGTACCCAAAAACAGAAGATTTCTTTAGTAAATCATTTCAATGCCAGCTATTATTTTTGCCATTATTAGCTCAATAAGGAAATAAAACCAATTCTGAGTAAGGCAATATGCTAAAGGGTGTGAAAACTGGAAGTTATAGTGAAAAGTAGGGTTGGACCCCCGGGGACGGGGATCCCCAAACCCTAGGAATCCCTAAGCTTTTCTCCCGACTAAAAATCCCGGAATGTTCCACGAAAATTTGATTCCCGGAAAATCTCCCCGGGATCTTCCCCGAAAATTTGCCCTATGACGAGGAAACGCTGTCCCCATTGTCATCCCCGGCTTTTTTAAATCTAGAAAAATTTTGACCAATTTTGCTTACGTAAATGAACAAATTCTTTCGCAATTGGCATTTCATAATTATTATTCTACCATCCTTTCTCTCCCTAATTTTGCCAGAGAGTTCCATTTTTAGCAATTTTGCTCCGCAAATTGAATTTTTGAGTTGCCACTCACATCAGTCCTCACTAATATTCAATTTTGGAACAAGACCATGCATCCTCTCTCGTACGTAACTCATTCAATTCAGTGTTTTGGACATTGACATTTAAAAGCAGCAGGTGAAATAAAAAATCGGCGGATATGCGCGCAAATGTTCCAAAATTAATCGGCAAATAGCCATTAAAAAATAATCCTCGTAATAAATATTTTATCATTATAAATCCCAAATTACTACAGGCTCAGTCAAAAGAATTCAGTGATTTTATAGATAAATTAGTATTTTACATATTGAATTTATCTACTTCTAGTAGTAAACTCAATCAATATAAGGAATTATTTATTTCAAATATTGAAGCTTTTCATTTAACTTAATGTGTTATAAAGAAATAGGTTTTTGTTTTTACATTTTACACTCATTTATTTTCCTTCAATGCCTTGAGCCCATTTATTTATATGCTTGAATAAAAGTGGTCAAAGCAGCGGGAAGGATGGTGTCTCTGGTAAAATTTATGGTATAATAATAAATATTATTTAGGAGTTAAGATTAAGAGTAAAGACCTTAAATGTTGATTAAAAAAATGCAATTTTAATATATTTTATAGCTCTCATTCCAATGAATTATTTCAATTCCAATTTCCAAATAACCCATCAATTGAATGCCATGTTTTGCCCTCCTTTTGCCCTACTCTTAAATGCTGTGTTCATTTGGCTTGTATTAAAGAAGACACCCAAGGAAATGCTTAAATATAGTAGAATTCTCCTCCAAACATGCATTTTGGATTTTCTTCTCATTGTCCTATTAATTTTAGGAACACCGGTAAATTACTATATTTATTTTAATTATTTTATGTATCAATTTAAGATCATGATCATTAACACGACTGGATCTATTTATTATGAAGGATATTTGGCAAATGAGCTGAAATTTGTCTTACAATCATGGCTTTTTCTTTATTATTATCTTTTCTATATTGTATACAATTTTCAAACATTCAGTATCAGTTCACAATTTCTTTATAGATACTTTGTATTGAATCGGTAATAATGCAATTTAAATTTTTTAAAAAATTTTTATTTCTCAAGAAATATTACCATCAATGTATTTGGCTATTTACGATTACTTTTGCTACCACTTTTGGCAACAGTCAGTATATACAGTCTATTGTTTCTATTTTTTTACCCTAATTGCGAAATAAATTATGTGGAAATTAATCAATTAATCAAC